>BLSH010190564.1:771076-783959 GCA_018402905.1 Glandirana rugosa
GTGGCATTAAAACAGTACAGGCAGTCGGCTGGATGCTACTGCTGGATTGTCAGGATGCCTATCCTCACATCCCGAATTTCCTTTTCTTTCCAAAATAAGTAAGTTTGGTGATTGATTAGATGCATCTCCACTTTAACAGCCTACCTTGTGGCCTATAAATAATAAATATCTCTGAGAATGCTGGCAAGAGTCTGTGCCATGTCAGCTCCACTCAGAGAACAGGATCTCCGGGTTTGTCATTACCTGGACGTCCTTCTTCTATCCAGGGGACTGGAACGATTGATGTTGCACCAAGAGGTCCTCATGCATACCCTGCAGAGATATGGCTGGGTTACCAACTTCAAAAAAAAAAAAAAATTAGGGGAAAGAGAAGCTGAATTTCTCCAACCCAACAGTTCGTGTAGTTGGGGGTGCTCTGCTAGTTCCTCTGTTTTGCTTACATCAGAGAAAGCAGTGACAGCCAGGAAGAGATTTCTGAGGACAGCTACCTTCACTTGTTTGATGGCTTCTCAGTGCCTCAGTCTTCTGGGCTCAATGTCTTCATGCATACCGATGATTCCATGGGCGCCTGCGCAAGTTTCAACTAGGATTCTTAGCGCAAGGGAGGAAACAGGATCGAACACAGTTGAGAACAGTGTCACTCAGTATAAGTAGCGGTCCATGGTGATGGGAAGACCCTGAGGAAGTCACGGCCATTTTGTACCATTACACTGGATCACTGTTATGAATCATGTTGGCAAGACAGCCTGGGAGGCACACTGTGAGGGACTGTCGGTCAAGGCAAATGGACATTTCCAGCCAAGGAGGGTAGTCTCGAATGCGCTGGAATTCAAACAGCCTTTTTAGCACTTTGGCCTTGCTATACAGAATCAAGGGAAGACCAGTCTCCTTGCAATTGAGCAACAGGGCAGCAGTTGCTTATATTCAGCTCCAGGGAGGAACTCTCGCTATCAGCAGTATGCTACTGAGAGAGGTGAAACCCATAGCGTCTGCGATGGAAGATCACTAGCAAATTCAGGAAGCAGTTTACCTCCCAGCAGACTTTTGAACACATAGGCAGACCTACTATCATGCAAGCTACCCAGAGCACAACGAGTGGGTCTACATCCCAGGTCTTCTCTGAGCTGGTCCATAGGTGGGGCCTAACACAGACAGACCTCTTCACAAATGTTGGGTATATCTGGCCTTGTTTCCATAACCCAAGGTGCAGGGAGCATACGCTCTCGTCTCTCCTTGGGGCTGCAATCTAGATTATATATTTTCCCCCCAACATCTCTTGTAATGAGATTCCTCTAGAGTCTGTCAAGGGAGTACATGGTTGTCATAGCCAATCCTCCATATTGGCAATGAAGCCCACGGGTTTCCTTGGCCATTCACTTCAGAATACAGAAGACATTTCCCCTATGCGCATATGCAGACCGGGACTGCAAGCAGGGTGCTAATAGGGGAGGCGGGGGGAATTTGGTTGCTCCAGAGCAATCTCTACTTTGTTGAGTACTAGAAGGCACTCTACTTACAACATCTATGCTTAAATCTGGAGCAAGTTTGCGTTATCTCGGTAGGGTGAGACATTGATCCTACTGCCCCCAGCTGTTCTATACTTCCTCTAGGCCGGGTTGGACATGAGCCTTAGCCTATCCTCACTGAGCTGGCAAGTGTCAGCTATATTGGCAATAACAAATTTAAATGGGCCAAGAATCCTTCAGTCTGCACGACTTTTGAAGGCAGTCGTAAGGATTCAGTCACAAACGGAAAGGATTCTTTCCCAGTGGGATCGATTGGTGTTGCTGGATCTCTTGTCCATTCAACCGTTTGCTCCAACAAAGCAGTATTTGGTTTGGGCCATTACCTACAAGACAGTATCTATTGCAAAAACTTTAAGCAGAAGTTTGTCTAAGATTCAAAAAAAAAAAAAGTTTTCTTTACAAAAAGAGTAGAGGGCTGTCTTGTAGGTCATCTTGTATCAAAGGTAGCAATAGCCCTCTATTTAAAAGACATCTGGGAATTGCCTAAATCTGGGAATTGCCTAAATTTCCAGAACATCACATAGGAAAGTCACACGACCTTCGGACGTTTTCAAAAAGAAGCACCTGTCCACAATTGGTCTTTTCAGATCATCTAATAGGCCTTTTGTCATTCCAGCTGGGGATCATCAAGGAAAAGAGGTTACTGTCTGAACTCTAGCAGGCTTGGTGGTGCATATAGGGCGAGGGGGCGTAAGCCTCCGTCAGCGGCGGTGCACTCTACCAGAGTGGTTGCAGTCTCCTAGGCAGCCCACTTGGGAGCATCTAAAGTATCCATCTGTAGAAGTATCATGGTCATCCCAGCATACCTACTCAAACTTTACGGAGTAGACATAGGTGCCTTGTCATCAGAGGACTTTGTAGGAAGGATTATTCAGTCAACTGTCCCATCCTAATTAGAATATTGGTTTGGCAAGTAGAACCCACCCTGTCAGCTAGTTATTTATCACTAGTATGCTGCCATGTTGGCGTCAGGAAAATGGAAAATTTTATCAAATACTTACCGTAATTTTCCTTTCCTGACGCCAAACCATGGCAGCATATGGGCCCACCCTGTGCGTTTCGGTATGTAGCTTGTTACGAAGAATGGGGGGGGGGGCGGCTAACTATGCCTTTTTTTATGCTATTCACTGGTCCTGAGGGAGTGGTCAAGAGGCGGAGCTCTATCACTAGTATGCTGCCATGTTGGCGTCACTAGTGTGCTGCCATGGTTTGGCGTCAGGAAAGGAAAATTAAAGTAAGTATTTGATATAATTTTCAGTTTTTATCCACAGCACATATCTGAACCACTACAGTTCTGAATGGACTTTTTTTTTAGCATATTGACACATGAGTTCTCTATATAATTTATTTCAGTTTTGTATGGACTTTTTTTGCACATTGTAATTTTAATTCACAGGAATTTGTTCACAGGTTTGTACAAATTGTTCTTTTTGTATGCACATCTTGCACTTTATTTTATTAGCGCTGCACTCTACAAGTATATGTCGTTTGGTGCCTAGTATCTGGGTCATAGTGTATAGCTGCTTGCACATATATATTTTTCACTAGTGCAGATTTTTCCCCCTGTTTTCATTAACCTGCAGATGTCATTCCTCAAATGATGGAGGACTTGGTGACAAGCACTTCATAGCAATGAGCTTACGCACTATAAACAGCAATCTGTTAATTGGTACTAATATCTCAGGCAAAAATAGCTCTTCCTCTAGACAACCCAATAAGGATATCTTAGGATCCAGGTCAATGTGAGTATGAAAACTTAGGGGACTTTAATGTTACTTTTTTTTTTATTGTGCTCTACTTTGAGCTGCATGCTACAGTGAAGCCTGAATTAGGAATTTGATGGCAGCATTCAGCACAAAGTGTAAAGCCTCGTACACACGGGACGACGATCGCATTCAACACGTCGTACTCACAACCGTTGTATGCAAAATCGATCGTTCGTATGCGCGATTTCAACAGTCGAACATACGACGGTCGTACATGGGAGTTGTATGAGCAGCCTACAAAACTTGGTTGTACCAACAAGCTCGCATACGACCATTGTATCGTGTGTAGAGCAGTTGGGTACAACAAGTTGTATTGTGCTAAACACGCATGCGCCAAGTCCACTTCAACTAACACGAAATTAGATGAAGGAGCCCAAAGGGTGACGCTACGATACCAGCACTTCCTCTTTATACGCTCGTTCGCGTCATCACGTTCGGCCGGCCGCAAGTTGTATGATTGAACGTCGGGTGCACGTCAGTATGCTAGTTACATTATGCAACATACGATTTGCGACGATCGTACGTACGATCGTCGTCCCGTGTGTATGAGGCATTACATAAGACATGTAGATGAAGGGTGTGTCCAGAAGCTCCAATCATCGTTATTCAAAACAAAAATTATAATGGAATAATAGTTATCCACAAAAACTAAAGAGAATTGAGTACTGTCCACAAAAACTAACAATCACATATAGTGTACTATTCTCTCTATTATAACCTGTAGGTTTTCATACTAAATTTGACCGCGCCATCATGTACTCCTGATTGAAATGAAAGCAAAGCTAAACTTACCTTTCTGTCAATGTTCCCCCGTCCCTCTCCGGCATCTTCTTCTGAATGTCGGTCTTCAGGCTTCTTCATTGGCTGGTGCGGGATGACAAAACTCCTTTGCATGCGCAGAAGTCACTCATCCCGGCATCCCCTTTCAAGAATCAGCTCAGGTGAGGACACCGCTGGATACCTGGACAGGTAAGTGCCCTAATAGTAAAAGTCAGCAGCTACAGTATTTGTAGCTGCTGACCTTTAAAGTTCCATTTTAACTGATTGTTTTCTGTTAAAACACAGTTGAATTTTCAGTTTAAATCAGTTAAATATATTCCAGGTGTGCAAAGTGTTACAGCTAGGTTTACAGTTGTTTTTCTTTGTAAAGCTGCCACAGCCTGAGCGGAAATGTCTGATGGAGAACTCTTGTTCTGATTCAGCAGTGGGTTTGACTGACCTGCAATGTGATCACTGTTTCTCTACAGAGAGCAAAGGTCACAATCTGCAGCATGCTGACAGTGGTCTGGCCTTTCTACTCAGGCTGTGGCTGCTTTAGGAAGAAAACAAATGGTAAGACATGGAACACCTTTTGTTTTAATGCATCTCATATGTATTTTGCTGATTTAAGCAGAAGAGGTTTTAACTGTTGAAGGAGAAATCCAGGCAGAACTCCAGAAATTATGCTTAGTGATTTATCTGCCAAAAGATTTGTAACATTTTTTTTTCAAGCAAGTCTTTTCACACATCTTCCACCAAACACAACCAGGAAGATTATTTTTCCTGATTCAGTTAAGCAACTTCCTATGCAAGGTTACCATGGACCATTAATCTATAACAATCTCCAAGTCTGTAAGCTTGTGGAACAGAGGTAGCAATGGGAAGTCTTACAGTCAATTAACGAGGATATCAGTGTGTCAGTGACATCTCAATGAAACTACACTATGGATGGAATATACTATGCATACAATTTCATTAACTAAAGGTCTAATTAGAATATTGTGTTTTAATACAGATTCCAGTATTTTGTGCCTGCATCTATGTGGTCCTGCCCGCTCCTGCTATCTTCACCTCTGTGACCAGAACAGACAGGAAGTGCTGAAGTTTAGCAGACCCTACCGTGAAGATGTTTGCTGCTTGTTCTGCTGCCTCATGGTCATCAGAGTATTCAACTCATCTAACAGTCTCCTAGGCTTCGTGCAGCAGAAGTAAATTCTAATATACTATCAATATTAAACTCTTCAGTATGTTACAATAATTTTGGGGTCTCTTTAGATCAAAACCATCACAGAAAGTGGTGTTGTTCAGGTCTTCTGGCTTTTGATTTTTGAAATTACTTGTATTTCCATAAGGTTTGCTCTTAAAATATGATCTGATTTCCTTTTAAATTGTGATAATAGATGGTTTTCTTTAAGAACAACATAAACTGCCGTATCCTTATTGAGCAAACAGTTTATTCAATCAAGGCTCTACATAGGAAAAAGTGAACACCTATGGTAACTACATCTTGCAAAGTGGGTATAAAGGCTCAGGTAGTCCAATCAATGAGATGGCATACCGATAGAATCTGCTTTTTTCAAGTGAACTATGCCTCAGTCAAAAGACACTTAAGAAAACCTTAGAAGCATAGTATAGATGCATAAAGCTGGAGAAGACTGTAAAATATTTTCAAAAAATTAGGTGTCAAGTAATCAATACTGCAGTATTGTGCAGTATTGTTGCTGCTATCCCCATGAGTGGTTGCCAAATAAACATTGCAGCAAAAGTGCAACCTCTAGGGTAACAGCAAAGGGCCAGCAGAAATCTCATGTCAAAGAAAATTGCATATTATATCACATTTGCCCAGACCCAAACACAATTGAAATCCTTTATTATGACATGAAAAGAACGTTTAGGAAATGAATTGAATGGTCTTAAATTACCTGTAACTTCTGTACAAATGTTATAAGCAACTACAGGAAATGTTTGGTAGACTTAAATGCTGTACTAGTTACCATCATCAAAAACTCACATAGTATTTCTGTGGGTATGTAAACCTATAAATTAAGGGTTCAGTTAAGTAGTCATCAGTAAAGATCAGTTCATATTTTAGGAGACATTCATTAAGAAATCCATGCAATTCCAAAGGAATCACAAAGGTATTCCAAAGGATTCACCAACTTTTACCTGTAGAAGCACTATGTTCACATCCTCAATATATTTTCATGCAGGTTCTGCTATCTCTCCCTACTGTCATGAAGTAATTTATGGAGTAATAAATTGTGTAAATAAGTAGAATCTTACTATCATTATAGGTCTCAATTGTCAGATTGCCAGTTGTAAGAACTGTCTTTAGTTCAGTATAAGTAGTACTCTATATTTCTATCACACACGTTCCTGGAGGAGCTCTAAGGCCTCATACACACGGGCGTATCTTTATAAATAAACAAAACGTCGGGCCCGACGTCAAGGAAAAAAAATTGGCGTTTTTTGGCGTTATGCATCGGCGTTAGTGAGTGTCGGCGTCAAAAGGCGTTTTTAAAAAAAAAATCATCCCTCTGCTATCTTTCAACCTAAAAACGTCGGCGTCAAAAAACGCCGGAAAACGCTGGTATATTAGTTGGCGTTTGTTGGCGTTAGTTGGCATTTGTTGGCGTTTTGCGGCGTCGGCGTCAAAAAATGCCAAAACGTTACAGCCTCAGAACGCAATGGCCGTGGGTTCTACTTTCAGCTCACTAACGCCGACGCCACCTACAGCTCAAAAACGCTGACGTTTTTATGGGGCCATTGACTAACATGGAGAGCTGCAAAAAACGCCGGCGTCAAAAAAACGTCCGGGTGTATGAGGCCTTAGGCTGGGTTCACACTAGTTCGATTCCCGGACCGACATGAAGAGCACAAGTTGCATTACATCACAAAAACAATGGTTCACTATGAGAGCCGTCTTAACTGCTCCAACATGTGTTTTTCAAAGTCGGACCGACTTTGAAAAAGGTTCCTGTACTACTTTTGTCCGACTTTGATCCTACTTCAGCCCATTGAAAGGCATTGAAGTCGGATCAAAGTTGTATCAGTGTCTTCACTGATCCGACTTTGGCATGCGACTTGTGCTCTGGGGATCTTGAAGGGGAACTCCACACCATATTTTTAAAAAAAAAACTGGCATGGGGTCCCCCTCCAGGAGCATACCAGGCCCTTTGGTCTGGTACAGATTTTAAGGGGAACCCCATGCCGAAAAAATAGCATGGGATCCATACCAGACCCTTATCTGAGCACACAGCCCGGCAGGCCAGGCAAGGGGGTGGGGACGAGCGAGCGCCCCCCCTCCTGGATCATACCAGGCCACGTGCCCTCAACATGGGGAGTATGGGTGCTTTGGGGCAGGGGGGCTCTGCGCCCCCCACCCCAAAGCACCTTGTCCCCATGTTGATGAGGACAAGGGCCTCTTCCCGACAACCCTGGCTGGTGGTTGTCAGGGTCTGTGGGCGGGGACTTATTGGAATCTGGAAGCCCCCTTTAACAAGGGGGCCCCCAGATGCCAGCCCCCCACCCTATGTCCCTCCTGGAGGGGGACCCCATGCCAGTTTTTTTTTTTAAATTTGGCATGGAGTTCCCCTTCAAAATCCCCAGAGCACAAAGTGCCAGGCATTGTCGGGATCAAAGTCGGATCCCTGTTCACAGACAAACGGTCCGACTTTGATCTTATGTAGGACCGTAAATCGCACAGTAAAGTAGGATCAAATTTGGACCGTTTTTTTGTCGGATAGTGTGAACCCAGCCTTAAGGTTTGGGTGCTGCAGCAACAACTAGCTGGGAACTGGTTCAGAAAGTCACAATGGAGATATGTGCCAGCACACCATGGATCGACAAGGTAGCGTCCAAACAGTTTTATTGCATGATCACAACACAAAACAGTGCAACATTTCTGAGCCACGCAGGACCCCTTTGTCAGGCATGTGATAAGTGTGGGGTAACAGAGTACAGTATATAAATATCCATCCACCAATCAAAAAAGAGACAGAATCAAAGCTCCACCCACCCCATGGCAGGTATGATGTCATCAGTCCCGCCAAAAGCAAGTAAAACTGAGCAGACATCAAAAAGGCTTATGTAGCAAATCATAAGAGATACTAGATCCCAAATTAACTTTCCTCCCCCTTGTCTCTTTCCACTGTATTTACTCCCGCTCGAGCGGCTTTGTTTCCCTCTATGCACTGACACCTTCACCTTAACTGTGATTAGACGTAGTCCTTGCCATGGGGGCGGAGTTGCCTGACGCCATGCATTTCCATGGCATCGGTGGCCCCGGTCTGGCAGCATCCCTTGTTGCCATGAGATCGCCGATCATGCTGTGCATGCGCGACCGACTGTCTTTGTTAGGTATGGATCCATTCGGTTTGCTAGGCAATCACAGTTCCCTGCACTGACATTGATCTTAATACAGATCAGGAGCCATGGCTAGATGGACCTGCACAAGCGGATATTTTGGGACTTACGCTTTATTTGCAGACAATAAGCACAGGTCAGTAACAATGTTAATTTGGGATCTAGTATCTCTTATGTTTTGCTACATAAGCCTTTTTGATGTCTACTCATATCTACTTGCTTTTGGCGGGACTGATGACATCATACCTGACATGGGGTGGCTGGAGCTTTGATTCTGTCTCTTTTTGATTTGTGGATGGATATTTAATAACTTCATTCCAGGCACTTAGAACACTTCCCTACCAGACCAATTTTCAGCTTTCAGTGCTGTTGCGCTTTGAATGACAATTACGCGGTCATGCGACGCTGTACCCTAACAAAATTTTTACTATTTTGTTCCCACAAATAGGGCTTGTATTTAATCACCCTTGCGTTTTTTATTTTTTGTGCTACAAATAAAAAAGACCGAAAATTTTGAAAAAAAAAACATTTTCTCTGTTTCTGTCACAAAACTTTGTAAATAAGTAAATTTTCTCCTTCACTGATGAGGCTACACTGACGGGCACTGATGAGGCAGTACTGATTGGCACTCATGAGGAGGCACTTAAATGCAGCAATGATGGGAACTGATAGGCAGCACTGACAGGCACTGATAGGTGGCACTGATATGCAGCACTGACGAGAACTGATGGGCACTCATAGGCAGTACTGATGGGCAATGATAGGTGGCACTGGGCACTGATAGGTGGCACTGATAGGTGTGACTAGTAGGTGGCACTGGTGGGCACTGATAGTTGGCACTGGTGGGCGGCAATGACAGATGCACTAATAGGGGTCCATTCCCTGGTGGTCTAGGGTGGCATCTGAAGTTGGCACTGAGTGCCATCCATGTAGGTTAGGGGCACTGTGCCCCTAACCTAGTGGTCAACGGTGGGCTCCTTGGTGGTCTAGGATCGGCTCCCTGGTGGTCCTGATCGGCTCCCTGGTGGTCTCCCTGGGTGGGCTCTCCCTTGTGGTCCTGGTGATCTAGGATGGCGATCCTAGGGGGGGCTATGCTGATAAACATTCAGCACAGACCCCCTGTCAGGAGAGCAGCCAATCAGCTCTCCGCTACTCGCGTCTGCAGACGCGAGTAGAGGAAAAGCCGATAAACGGCTTTTCCTGTTTACACTGTGACCAGCCGTGATTGGTCATGGCTGATCACATGGTAAAGAGCTTCCGATGGAAGCTTTTTACCGAGATTGGTAATGTGGTGGGTCAGACTGACACACCGCACCACTGATCGCCGCAATGCGCGACGCCCAGCCAGGATAACTGAACCACTTCCCGACCGTCATTCTGCATAGGGCGGTAGGGAAGTGGTTAAATACTGTACTCTGTTACCCCACACTTATCCCTCTGCGTTGCTCCGAAATGTTGCACTGCTTTGTATTGTGACCATGCAATAAATTCCTTTGGACGCTACCTTGTTGATCCATGGTGTGCTGGCAAATATCTCCATTCTAGTTCAATATAGATGCCAACTAGATTAAAACTTTCAGATTTCCATTTGTCATTTTCCAAGGTGTGTGTTTTCAGGGTATCTGTGGTAAAATAATACCTTCTTATATTGAATATTGATAAGGAATACCATTGTTGGCCTGTCCTCATTTGTACAAAGTCAGCTTTGTGACTGGTTTTCAATTAAATACTACTAGTGCAGTTTGTCCCTGTGTTTAAAGTGGGGATTAAATGACTGATCTAGACTAGTGACCAGAAAAGAAGAGAAAAAGGAAGAATAGTAAAGGCAGGATAAATACCAGGAGATAAACTATACTCTTTAGAAAAGGTGTTTAAACCACACCTGAAATTATGTGAAATTATACCCAGTAGTGCAAACTATTGTGTTTTCCATCTAACAGTGATTACTACTCATATTTTGTTTCAGCGGTGAACATGAGCATTGTTTGTGGTATCCTATCTGAGTATAAATTAAAATATAAGTGTGCATACATAGACATAGCATTGCTTACCGACATCAGTTTGCAAAAATTCCTTTTGAAACAAAGTGCTAAACTGGAATTACAGAATAATTTACAAGTACAAATACACTAATAATGCTGTTTTCTCTTTTTTTTTTTTTATTCACATTTTTATACTTCTGGTTCAGGTGGAGCTTGTTTAGTCCAAGCCTCTCAGTACACAACTCAGAAGGAATAAGAACAATGGACATTCGTGGCTCCTGGAGTGCAGCTCGATGTCATACTGAGCAGGAATTCCAGGTAAGATAACAGAGTGTATCTGAATTACAAAAGACCAAAAAAGGGGGGAAGTTGGGACTTTAAATGAGGAATGCAATCAGACACCAGCAAACGATTAGTGCTAAACATTTCTATTTGTCCATCCTAGTCGCGGAGGACATGGTAAGTTCCACATAATAAAAATACAAAGGCACAAACGTCAACTATATCACATAGGATAAAACATATAGATACACATGTTATGCATCCAAAAGAAATGGTTGTAAAGCACTCTGTAGGGACAGGTGCGGAACCTGATCCTCAATGTGAGATGTTACCCTTGATTAAAAATCATAAAAAGGTCATAGGTATGATATTCCTTAAAATATAGAATGGCATCAGCGTAAACCCTACGCGTTTCGTGGATTAACACCCACTCGTCAGGGGTAGATGGGAACAATATTTGAAATATACAATCAAAATGACCAATGAAATAATTATTTCCATATCACCAAAAAATATGAAAAGGAAGGGCGGAAAATTAACCCCGGAGCTGAGGACGCGGCACTGGGACACAGCAGGATCCACCAGCGAACACCCCAGAAGGCAGGCAACGCGAAACAGTGCCAGGGAACAACTCATCTGAGCAATGTATATAGGCGAGTGAGTGGTGGCCGAAAAGTATGCAGCAAAGAAAGGAATGGGGGCCCAGAAGGACCGAGCAAAGGAAGGGAAGGGAACTAGTGCATATGGTGAGGAAAGGGAACAATGAGTGGAACCAGTGTGACTGGGAAAGTGAAAAGTAAATTCCTGATTGAAGGTAAAACCAGAGCCAGGTGAGTATATTGCAAAGAGAGTGCATGGGAGTATAATAACCAAGTCTAAATGTGCAGTGAGAGTCTGTAACCACTAAAGTCTGCATGTCATACTGGCACTCACGCTGTCCGCCCCAGGGCATCCACATATGAAGACCCCGCCAGCCCAAGAATGCCCCGCCCAACGTCACGTAGACTATACGTGTCAGGAGGGCGTCTGAGCCGGGGGCGGAGACCTACGATCCTGGCTCAGAGGATGATGCCTACCCAAGTCAGCCAGAGTGGAAACACCAGCTGCAGCCGACCCGACAATGCGGGAGGCATGGAGCGGTGACGTTCGCCCCTGCCCACCACAAACCACTCCCCCTTGGGAGGGGAGGAGGGAGGGGAGAGAGGGGGACGCCGATAATGCATCACAGCTCCGAGATGGACGTGATGCATGGCCCGCCCCCCAGCACACATGGAATCTAGCAACACGTGGCCACGCAGAATGCAAAATCACACCATAAAGCCATACATGCATCCTTACATGAATTACAAAAGATGTCCAGCTTTAATGTGAGCAAATCATATATATATATATATATATATATATATATTCACTGGCCACTTTATTAGGTACACCTTGCTAGTACCAGGTGTTGGAAATATTTCTCAGAGATTTTGGTCCATATTAACATGATAGTATCACGCAGTTGCTGCAGATGTGTCGGCTGCACATTCATGATGCGAATCTCCCGTTCCACCACATCCCATAGGCGCTCTATTGGATTGAGATCTGGTGACTATGGAGGCAATTGGAGTATAGTGATCTCATTGTTATGTTCAAGAAACTAGTGGTGAGATGATTTGAGCTTTGTGACATTGTGAATTATCCTGCTGGAAGGAGCCATCAGAAGATTGTACACTGTAGTCATAAAGGGATGGACATGGTCAGCAAAAATAGTCCTCCAACATCATTACACCACCACCACCAGCCTGAACCATTGATACAAGTCAGGATGGATCCAAGCTTTCATGTTGTTTATGCCAAATTCTGACATCAACAAGGCATGTTTGTCTACACAACTGCCGCTCACTGGATATTTTCCTTTTTCGGACCATTCTCTGTAAATCCTAGAGATGGTTGTACATGAAAATTCCAGTAGATCAGCAGTTTTTGAAATACTCTGATCAGCCCATTTGGCACCAACAACCATGCCAAGTTCAAAGTAATTTAAATCCCCTTTCTTCCCCATTCTAATGCTCATTCTAGATGCCTAAACACATTGAGATGCTGCCACGTGATTGGCTGATTAGCAATTTGTGTTACCAAGCAATTGAACAGGTGTACCTAATAAAGTGGCTGGTGAGTATATATATATATATATATATATACATTGTGATAGTGTGCA
>BLSH010190564.1:783969-796456 GCA_018402905.1 Glandirana rugosa
TAGTCCTCCAACATCATTACACCACCACCACCAGCCTGAACCATTGATACAAGTCAGGATGGATCCAAGCTTTCATGTTGTTTATGCCAAATTCTGACATCAACAAGGCATGTTTGTCTACACAACTGCCGCTCACTGGATATTTTCCTTTTTCGGACCATTCTCTGTAAATCCTAGAGATGGTTGTACATGAAAATTCCAGTAGATCAGCAGTTTTTGAAATACTCTGATCAGCCCATTTGGCACCAACAACCATGCCAAGTTCAAAGTAATTTAAATCCCCTTTCTTCCCCATTCTAATGCTCATTCTAGATGCCTAAACACATTGAGATGCTGCCACGTGATTGGCTGATTAGCAATTTGTGTTACCAAGCAATTGAACAGGTGTACCTAATAAAGTGGCTGGTGAGTATATATATATATATATATATATATATATATATATATAGCCAGCCACACTTCTATGCTAGCCAAATCTAACTAAGCTGTTTCAACTGCTAGGTTACGATCAGCAATTTTTGTAGCATACATTTGCACATAGAAGCCACACTGCCATGTCAAGGCCACCTCTGATAAGCGTGGTCCCTAATTCTAAACTTAGTTCCCAACTATGGGACATACAGTATGTAGCAGTATGTAGCAATGCACAGAGAACAGACTTACCTGGAAGCAGCCATTTCCCCCTTGCATGTAAACCCTATTAATTGACTTCTATTTGCTCCCTTTTGATGCACTAAGCTATTGAAAGTTTTTTTTTTTGCTATATCTATTTGATAAGTGCAGAAAACACCTGATTTTGCCAGAAATCTTGTGAGCTAATAACTTTATATGCTCTCTGCCCATGCAAAAGGAGGGGTCATGAAGGCGAGGAGAGTGGAGAAGAGGTCTGTGTTCCTTGTAATCCATCAGAAATGAAGTAGGCTGGTGCCATGTGGTTTGGAATTCAGAGCTGTTTTGTCATGACAAAGAGGAATTTAGAAACATGAGCATACTAGATTTTTAGCACATCAACAGAAGGGGTAGTGCAAAAAGGTGCAGGACCTACAACCTATACTGCTGAAGTAGTTCATAGGTCATGTGAAGGGGTACACTTTAGCCTTTTCGCCTTGAGCAAAGGACCTTGCCTCTGCAGGGGACCTCACTATTGTTCTATTTGGGAGAAGTAATGAAGAGAAATTAGAATTTTTTGTTTCATTGAAAATGCAATTTTTTATAGTAACAGAAGATAATGGATTATAATGGAAATTTAACATTTAAGAACATGACATTTTCCTTTCCTAGAGTTTTTCTTTAGATTTACATTCCGCTTGTGTCCAGCTGCAGAAGAGTACTATAGGGATAAACGTTCTAAATCACTCCTGATAGAGCATTTATTTTGTTTTTCTTACTACATAATGATACAAATTTGAAGGCAATCGTTTGCATATTAATAGAGAGTAAAGTGTATGTGGATGGTATCATTATGTTAATGATATCCTTTAATATCATAATATGGCAGAGAATGTAAAATGATGCATATTTAGTCTTCATTATTGCAGTGACAATTCTAATGGGAGTGAATGTATGTCACAATCTGTGTGCAGGTCACATCGCTGGAGGGACAACTTGTGGCGATCATTTGGAAGAGGTGGCCAGGATTTAATGAGGATTATAACATGGATCATGATTTCTTTGGTCTGGATAGTAAGTGAAAAATATTGCCCTGTAATATTGACAAAGAATTTCCATTGATCTGTTGATTTATGAGTTTAGACCAGGGTTTCTCAACCAGGTTTCCATGGAACTCTAGGGTTCCTCCAGAAGTTGCTAGGGGTTCCTTAAGCAATGGTCAATTTCTACCTCTCAGATAAGTTCCCACTGACACCAATAAACGTTTTAGCTATCTGTAAGGGGGTAATTCTTTCCAATGACCACAAGTGTAAGGAGCATTCTTCCCACTGACCATCACACTAATGTATCATGACTTGGATATATAGTCATTCTTAGCAGGGTTCCCCGAGACCAGGAATTATTTCAAGGGTTCCTCAGTGTTGAAAAGGTTGAGAAAGCCTGGTTTAGACCATATAAAGAAGGTGGTGTGCAAATAACCTACTGTAGAACATGAAGCAGAGAGAGAAGGGTCCTGTAGGGTACAAACAGAGAAACACCCATGATTAGGTTAATGCCAGAATCCCCATATTCACTCCTAAATGATAGCAATTATACATGCCTATGTATTATAGATTTATATAAGCTCTTTTATTCACAGTTTGAGTCTGACTCTTCAGCTTCAGAGGTGTAAGGTGGTTTGAAGCCTGGCTCATCCTTTGGCAATACAAAGCTGGGTCAAGTAATAGAGCCCCATAGGGGAGCGCAAATTGCCTAACTTTATCAATCATTTTAAATATATTAAATTTTTTTAAGTTTTAGAGGGAAAGTATTAAAACTCCTGTACAGTTTTAACTACAGGGTGGGCCATTTATATAGATACACCTGAAACTATGGATACTGGAAGCCTGTGCTAGCATTTCTCCTGCGGTGTTGCTATCAGTGTGTGAAGAGTGGGAGAAGAGAGTTGCATTGACAATCCAACACAATGGGCAGCACATTGAACACATTTTATAAGTGGTCAGAAACTTGTAAATAACTCATGAAAGAATAAAGTTACGTTAAAACCAAGCACACCATTGTTTTTCTTGTGAAATTCCCAATAAGTTTGATGTATCACATGACCCTCTTCCTATTGAAAAAACAAAAGTTGGATTCAAAATGGCCGACTTCAAAATGGCCGCCATGGTCACCACCCATCTTGAAAAGTTACCCCCCTCACATATACTAATGTGCCACAAACAAGAAGTTAATATCACCAACCATTCCCATTTTATTAAAGCGGTAGTAAACCCCCAAAGCTGTTTTTACCTACAGGTAAGCCTATAATAAGGCTTACCTGTAGGTAAAAAGAATATCTCCTAAACCTGCATGGTTTAGGAGATATTCGCCCTGCATGCAGCCGCTGACATTAGCGGCGCATGCGCTCTGATGATCCGGCCGAGGCATCCGGCAGCTCAGAGCTGGCTGCCGGAGCGAAGAGCTCCCACGCGCATGCGCGGGAGTGACGTCATGCGGCTCCGGCCACTCACAGCGCCGGAGCTGCGTACCCGGAAGAAAGAAGAGGACCAACATGTCAGCGTCCTTAGCGCTGACCGACTCGGGCATCGGGGGCCTCGTTCTAAGGTAAGTATTTCATAATATGTTAGTATGCGATGCATACTAACATATTATGCTTTTGTCTTGCAGGATTTATTTTTATTTTTTTTTTGGCAGCGGGTTTACTACCGCTTTAAGGTGTATCCATATAAATGGCCCACCCTGTACTATCCAGGGAGATTAGTTATAGAGAATAACCCTCACCTCCTATTCTGCTAATGACAGTTTTACCAGACAGGTAGTGAGGGGAGCTCTTAAATAGCAACTCAGACATGCATTAAAATGCTTTTCTTTAGGGGAAGGCTAGAGCACCTGTCAGATTTTTATTTTTGTATGTGTTGCTGTTACAGATTTGCCTTTTCTTCGTGTCTGGTGAAACCATTGTTAGCAGGACAGGAGGTGAGGGTAAGTATATCTAATGAAGCCCTGGATAGCAGTATAAAACTCAACAAGAATTCTTCTTCTCAACTATCCAAAACAAAAAAGTTTTTGGTTTGGTATGAGCCAGTGGGATTATCCTTAAGTGGATATTGAACAAAGGTACATACAGTATATCTGAATCCACCAGCTAAGCTGTTTTTTGTACCCTGAGGCTATCCACAAGTCAACCACTTACTGGTCCCCACTCCACTGAGATGTGTGGCCTTTCTGGCACTGCAAAGTCCTCTCTACGAAAACCTTTCAGTAAGGCCGCCTATACATGGGTCGAATTTCGAAAGAATTTTCTTTTGAAAATCTATCTAAGAATTTTCATTTGAATTTCGCACCATTAGTGGGCCGCAGCACCAGCCCATTTCCGTGCGGCCATCGAATTTGAGTGATCGAGCATGTTGGAAATTTTTTGAAAAACAAACGATTTTCTAATCAATTATGGGAAAATCAAGTGAGAAATATAATCGAAAAAGAAATGAGCATGAGCACAAGAAAAGAAAATTCCCAGAAAGAAAAGAAAATTTCCGGTCACGAAAATTCTTTTCTGTAGCAACATGAGGTGAAATTGAAGGCTTGGTTGGTCAAATTTCGAAATCAATGGTTGCATCATCAGATCACAAAATGCACTCAATTTCTGATTTTTGAAAGAAAATAAATTCAAAATTTGACCCATGTATGGCCTACATAAGGCTCTACCCTTGGGATGGTGTCTGAGCTCTCCATATGAAGATTATGGCTTACATGTGATTGCAGCAATTGCAGGATCGCTAAATTACGTCCTACTTCTGTAGTAAACAAAGGAATTATTCACTACTGTGTGCTAGGACCAGTGTGTTCTCTGTCATGGACTCTGGGTGCCATCATGGGAGAGCCTGAGTCTCATTAGACATAGAACTCTCTCGGGATTTGGGTAGCCACCTTGGACTACTAAGGGGTTTGAAAATATTAGTTGAAATTAGAGGAATTTATGATATTTGTCTTTGCTTTTGACTTCAAAACAACTGTCTGTGTTGTTCAGTTTCAGCTTCTCTCAGTCCAGCTGACAAGGCCCTTCTTTTAGCTGCAACATTTTTACTGGTAAGAAGCAGCACCACAGCTGTGGAAAGATGTATTAATTGTTATCTCTATTAATTAATAAAAACTATTCATAGAAACTACTTTTAGGATGCTGTAGATTCACATCTATTTCTTATTTGAATTTTAGAACTACATGTTTTTTGAGATGAGCTAAAAAGAACACAGAAAATCGGCATGGCACACTCACCAAGAATGTGAAACATCATCAATGGCTGTTCTAATACAAGATAAAATGTCTACATGACAGTAACATGTTTGTATAAATTGCAGGAGCTGGAAGCTGTCTCATAAATGAAGGAAAACCAATAAGTTGGAAAAACGTGGCTCAGCAATAGCAAAAAAAAAAAAGCCAAAAAAAAAGCAAAACTCACAATTCAGTTGACAGTTGCTGTAGCTGGTAATGTTTCTATTTCCTGAAAATTCTATTCATCAATAAATTTTTCTTTAATGTTGTCTGCTGAATTATGATGTGAGAACAATATCCATGCGAAATATTACAGTAAAGTATCATTTTTAAAAAGTTTTCATGATAGAATGTGGGAAATTGATTTAAGCTCAACTTCATGTAATGTTTTTTTTAAATTGGCCAAGCCTCTTTAAAAAAAAAAAAATCAGCTCTGGTTGTAATAATTACTCTATCTAGGATGTTGTCCAATGACGCAGCCACTTTACTTCCTTGTAATAGCTAGTAGTGGTGGATCAGTATGGGTCCCACTAACTCCTAAAGGCCCGTACACATGGTACAATGGTTGTACAACAACAGTCGTACAGCTTGTACGATCATCCGGCTGTTAGTACGCGCCATTAGAACAGCCGAAGTAGGACGGTCGTACAACAGTAGTTGGATGAGCAGACTAGAAAACTTTTGTTGTACAACAAGGCATCGTACGACTGTTGTACCGTGTGTACAGACAAGTTGGGCCAACAAAGTTGTACTGTGCAAAACACGCATGCTCAGAAGTCAGGAACGCCCGGAAGGGTCCGTTTGTGTAAACCTACGTTCCAAATTCACAAATCACATGCACCTGAACTTCCTCTTTATATGCTCGTAGCATGTCACCACGTTAGGCTTGGTCGTACGATCGCTTAGTGCATGTCAGTACGCGAGATACATCAGCCAACATACAATTTTGGACGTCTGGTCGTACGACCGTCGCACCGTGTGTACGAGGCTTAATAGTCTTAAAGATGACAACATTCTGTTCTTGCATCTGGATTCTGAGGACCAGTTAAACTGCAGCTCTTTTAGCTTCAGAAAAATGTAAAAAATGTCAATGCCTCAAGAATCTATCCTCAGGAAAGATGAATTTGTTTATTCTCAAGGCCATCCATTGAGTGCTAGTACATACAATGCAGGGTTGTGTCACCTACAAGGCACCCTAAGTAGATTTTTACTAGAGTGATGGGCAGATCTGTTTGGCGTGTCTAGTGAACCCAAACTTAGAGGTGAATCCAAGCCTATGGGGGTGAATCTTGTTAAATTCTGGCCAATTTTAAGTATAATTAGCCAACTACTTTAAAAAAGGCATGGGAAACTGGACACTGCCTTGTGGGACATGTACCAATTCACTCACTTCTTGTCAGAGGCACTGAGCTCAATGGACAGCTTAGAGCCTTGGACCAATGGAAAAGCACCATTGGCCCAAGCTGTCCAATAAAAATGCTGCAGTGGAGGCTGTACTCTCACTGCAGTGCCAATTCTGACACTTCTCTCCTACATGTAAAAATAAATTTTTTTTTGCAAGAAATGTATTCAGAACCCCCAAACAATATATATATTGTTTTAGCAGACACCCTAGGGAGTAAAATGGCGGTCGTTGCAACTTGTTATGCTACACGGTATTTGCGCAGCAATTTTCCAAACGCATGTTTTTTGGGAAAAAAACGTTTCAAACACTAAAGTTAGCCTGATTTTTTGTACAATGTGAAAATGATGTTACACAGAGTAAATAGATACCTAAAATGCCACACTTTAAAATTGTTCACACTTGTGGAATGGCGCCAAACCTCAGTATTTAAGAATCTTCATAGACAACGCTTCAAAAATTTTGGAGGTTACATGTTTAGACTTACAGAGAAGGTCTAGTGCTAGAATTATTGCTCTCACTCTAACGTTCGCTGCGTATGTAACCTGTGTGTACTTGGCTCTGATACTAGCCAGCCAGTGTCTCACCAGCCACTGACCTCACCGCACGTCCCTGATCTATAGTGTGCATTTGTCTCGATTAAGAGCACCAAGTATTATTTCTGTCTGCTGCTTAGTTTCTTTGCTATCAGCATTAATCACTTGTGACAAGTTTTCCTGAGACCAAGAGAAAAAAAGGTGACGGGAGGGACTTCCAGCACACAACCTGTCTGTCCCTTTCCTCTAATCAGCTCTCAGAACTCTCCTCACTGAGCTCCGCAGAGTGTGACTTCAGCTCTCTGCCCCCTTTTTTCTGAACACTCAGACAAGCTTTATAAATTCTGGACTTTGAACAGATGTAGAGAAGAGAGTACTACAGGTACAACTTATGTAGGATGATTTGTTTCTACTTTGTGTTTTACCTGAGGCCAGTCACTTCACTGGGTATATGTGTTTAAGGTGGGCAGTCAGGGAGACGGTTAGTAAAGCTGCAGCTCAACCCTCAGCTAGGATCTTAGCTGATAGGATGTGAAGGGACCCAAACCATGCTCAAATGATTCATTTAGTCCAATTTAGCCATTGCGGATCCTGTGCAGTACCCTTAAAGTGGATGTAAACCCTCTCCTATAACCAGTGAAGTGAACAGCCTCATATGATATACAGAGATTAAACAAATCTCCCTACATAAGTTTTATATGTATATCTGCTGTCTTCTTCTGTATATATCCTTTAGAGAGTGGAGATTGTGTTACAGTTTTTCTCTTCCTGGTTACCTCTGGGAGTGGATTATTGGGATACAGCCAATACAGCTGGCTGGAGGTAAGGCACACACCCCCTCTTCTCATAGGCAAAATAAGAAAGGAATGTGCATAGCTATGCTGTTAGACGGCAAGCAGTGTGCTAATCTATTTATAGCAACCTCCCCCCCGACACACATGTCTATCTCCCGTCTCCCAGAATGAGTGAGAACTTATCAGGCTGATAACAGAACTTCAGAGGAAGAGACAGCTATGGGACATAGCTATTTGAAGAGCGATAAGAAAACACTGCAGATCTATGTGCCCAGCTCAAATTTCATGAATCTGGTTTTCATCCACATTAACCACTTGCCAACTGCCCGCCGTGGCTTGACGGCAGCAAAGTGGTTCGTTATCGTGAAATGCTGTCACCTCACGGCGGCCATGACAACGAATATTGTGAGCGCATGCACGCCGCCGGAGGTGCGGTCGCGCACTCACTGTTTTCGGGGGGGGGTCAGGGAGCGGGTAGGGCAGGCACGATCTCCGTCACCTACCCGCGATGGCTCCCCGGCAGTGAGAGAACAGAGGTCCGTGTATGTAAACACGGATCTCCGTTCTGACAGAGGGGGAAGGGATTTGATCACAGGTTCCAGGTTAACCCCTTCACTGCTAATGGCATTTACACAGTAATCAGTGCATTTTTATAGCACTGGTCGCTGTATAAACACCAATGGTCCCAAAAAAGTGTCAACATGGTCTGACATGTCCGCCGCAATATCGCTGTACCACTAAAAATCGCAGATCGCCGCCATTACTAGTAAAATATAGAAAAAAATATATAAAAACCCCAGAAATGAATTCTCATCATTCGTAAATGCGGCAACTTTTGTGCAAATCAATCAATAAACGCCGATTGCGATTTTTTTACCAAAAATATGAGGAAGAATAAGTTGGCCAAAACCGATGAAAAAAAATGTTTTTTTATATTTTTTTTGGATTTGTATTTTAGCAAAAAGTAAGAAATATATATATATTTTTTTAAATTGTCGCTCTTTTTTTGTTTATAGCGGTGATCAGAAAAGATGCAGAGGTGATCAAATACCACCAAAAGAAAGCTCTATTTGTGGGAAAAAAAAGGACGCAAATTTCGTTTGGGTACAACGTCACACGACCGCGCAATTATCAGTTAAAGCGACGCAGTGCCAAATCGCAAAAAGTACTCTGGTCCTAACATGGGAAATCCTTCCAGGGCTGAAGTGGTTAAGTAATCCCTAAATCCCATAATTTCCTCTATTACACCAGTTGTTAAACATGGGCTGATTCAAAAGTTCCTTATACTAACATTTTCTTATACAGACAAAGTATGCTTAAAAACATGCTTTCTTGAATGACAAAAATCTGCTGTTTGATGAATTGCAGTAAGCCAATATATTTATGTAATTCAAGAGCCCGAGGCAATCAAAGCAGGTCCTTGTGGGGCAAATAGCAAATTATTGAAATGACCTTTTCTATTACCAACTTACTTACTAATCGGAGAGGGAAACAGCAATAATAGGATTTTTTTGACTTACCGTAATCCTTCTCTCTGAGTTCATTGACAGATGCAGCAGCTCTTCATTACGCCTGGGGTTATGCCACCTTTCATTAGGAGTGGACTAGGCATCAGTTCAGCTAAAAAGCAGACACAGCCCCTCCCAGGGGGCGGTCCTCCTTGGTATAACCCCCCTCCAGCTAGCTCAGCCATTCAGTCCGTAACAAGCAGTGCAAGCTCATAACAATCAGAGGGGTGGGTGCTGCATCCATCAATGAACTCAGAGGAAAGGATTTTACGGTAAGTCAAAAAAATCCTATTTTCTCTTTCGTTCATTGACGGATGCAGCAGCTCTTCATTACGCCTGGGGACGTCCCAAAGCAGTGTCAAAAGAGGGGTGGGTAACGCAATAACAAACCTTCACCCAACGGGGGAACTCTCCATAAAGGACCGGAGGAACCTCACACAGCAGCCTGCAAAACTTTGCGGCCAAAAGCAGCATCCGAGGATGCTGAAACATCAACTTTGTAAAACTTAGTAAAGGTGTGCACTGAGGACCATGTAGCCGCTCTGCACACTTGAGAAACAGACGCCTGATGTCGGAAAGCCCAGGAAGTGCTAATCGCCCTGGTAGAGTGAGCCGTGACTGGAAAGGGGGGCTCCAGACCCCACAAGGCATACGCACGGGTCACTGTTTGTCGAATCCATCCAGAAATGGTGGCCGACAAGGCCGCCAAGCCCTTGCGTGATCCATCCACCACAACAAAGAGCACATCCGACCTCCGAAAGGGGGCCGTGGTCGCCAGATACACCCGCAGAGCCCTAACCACATCCAAGGAATGCAAGGCAATCTCCTTAGGATGTGACTGGCGTGGACATAGTGAAGGAAGGACAATGTCCTCATTAATGTGGAAAAAAGAGACCACCTTCGGCAAGAAGGAAGGTGACAGGGGCAAGACCGCCTTATCCTTGTGTAGGACCAGATACGGAGACCTACACGACAGAGCCGCCAACTCTGACACCCGTCTGGCAGATGTGATGGCTACCAGAAAAGCCACCTTCTGCGAAAGCAGCTGTAAGGATATTTCCTGATATTTTCAAAGGGAGGCTTCTGAAGTCCAGAGAGGACCAGATTGAGATCCCATGGTGCCAAAGGCGTAAGCACCTGGGGAGCAACATGTCGAACCCCCTGAATGAAAGTGCGGATCAACGAATGCGTCGCCAAAGGACGCTGAAAAAAAGATGGCCAAGGCAGAAACCTGACCCTTGATAGTGCTCAACGCCAGCTTATGGTCCAGGCCTTGCTGAAGAAAAGCCAGCACCCGGGACACTGAAAAGGAACGGGGTTCCACCCCCCCGCACCAGGCGATATACGCCCTCCAGGTGCGATGGTATAGCTTCCTAGAAGTGCACTTACATGCCTTGAGCATGGTGGGAATCACCGAAGCGGAGACCCCCCATCTCTCAAGACCTGGGATTCAATAGCCAGGCCGTCAAAGCCAGAGAGAGTAAAGCAGGGTGCAAGATGGGGCCCTGGGACAGAAGGTCCTCGCGAAGCGGGAGACGCCAGGGAACATCCACCACCATCCGCACCACGTCGGCATACCACGGACACCGAGGCCAATCCGGCGCTACCAGAATGGTTGGAATCCCCTCCGCCTCTATCCTGCGCAACAGGCACAGAATCCGTTGAGAGGGGGAAAAGCATAGATGAGCCGATACCGGCTCCACAGAGCCACAAGGGCATCTGCCCACGAATCCCTTGTTCTGCTCACGAAGGTCTGGACCTTCCGATTGAGTCGGGATGCCAGCAGGTCTACGTCTGGAGTTCCCCACCTTTGGCAAAGTTGTCAGAACACATCCGGATGCAGGGACCACTCTCCCTGATCCAACCTCTGTCGACTGAGGTAATCCGCTTGTCAATTTTCTACGCCTGGAACGTACACAGCAGAGAGAGCCGGCACGTGAAGCTCTGCCCACCGCAGAATGTGAGCCGCCTCCGATGCTGCCGCCAATTCTCGTTCCGCCCTGATGGTTCATATATGCCACGCCCATGGCTTTCTCTGACTGGACCCTGACAGGGTGCCCTCGCAGCCTTCCCGACCAACGGAGAGGCAATGCCTGGTGGACGGAGCTCCAGCACATTGATCGGGAGACGACTCTCCTCTGGGGACCAGTGACCCTGGGTCGACAACAACCCCAGGACTCCCCCCAAGCCGCTTAGACTGACATCTGTGGTCACTATGGACCACACCATGGGGAGAAAAGACTTTCCTAGTTTCAGGGCCGGGGCCCTTAACCACCAAACTAGAGAGGATCTGGCCTGGCGGTCCAGCCTGACCAAGCGATCCAGGAATAAGGGAGATTTGTCCCACCGCAGCAGAATCAAGTGCAGCAGGGACCGAGTGGGACTCTGAGCATACGGAACCGCTTCAAAGGTGGACACCATGAGTCCCAGGACCTGCATACAAAACCTCAAAGAGGACCACCTCTCGGACAGCAGCGACCTCACCACCTGCTGCAGTGTCCGCAGTTTTTCTGAAGGAAGAAAGACCCTTTCCCTGACCGAGTCCAGGGTCAGGCCCAGATACTCCAGACAGTGTGATGGGTCAGCACCGACTTCGGCCGATTGATCACCCATCCAAACTCCTGCAGGGTGTGCAGTGTGATGGCTATGTTGTCCCTCAGGGCTGAGGCCGGCTCCGCCCACAGAAGCAGTCAGATGCGCCAGCACTGTGATGCCCCTCTGCCGTAACAGAGCCAACACCGGGGCCAAGAGCTTGGTGAAGACCCGGGGGGCCGAGGCCAGGCCGAAAGGCAAGGCCACAAACTGGTAGTGGTGATCCCCCACGCGAAACGTAGAAAACGTTGGTGCGAGGCACAGATGGGGACATCTGGACAGAGGAGGCCAGGAAGTCCCCCTGGCGAAGGGCTGCCACCACCGAGCGGACAGACTCCATCCTGAATTTCCGCGCCCGAACAAAAAGGTTGAGCGCCTTCAGATCCAGAATGGGCCAGACCCCATCCTTCTTTGGAACCACAAACAGGTTGGAGTAAAAACCAGTCCTACCTCAGACAGGCGAGCCACCACCGTCGGGAAGCGGTCCCCCTGAAGGACCGGAGGAGACAGGTCTACAGGGGTAGACACGGAGCGTGGTTGCAAAAGATGCAAAGCGCACCCCCTAGTGGTGATGGTCAAACACCGGAACGGAAAGCCGGACCGGAGCCGGGGGGCCCAGAAGTGGTTCGAGAACCGGGGCCACAACCGAGACAATGCCGTCTCCCCGTAGTGTCACGACCGCGTAGACTGACGAAGACACCCGCCTCGGCCGGAGTCGGGACTCCCTGTTGTATCGGTAGTGTGACGTGTGGGACGTCCTCAAACCTACCCACTAG
>BLSH010190564.1:805701-817935 GCA_018402905.1 Glandirana rugosa
CCGCAGAGAGAGAATAAATATATATATATATATATATATATATATATATATATTTTGTATAAATATAGGGGTCGACGTTCACGGACGTTAAGCGCTAATACGGTAGTGTCCTTCACTAGGCAACCGGTAGAACACCCACTTGGCCTTCACCCAGGCGACGGTATTGCAAAACAAATAGCATGGCTATGAAGGGGGGGGGGGTAAATCTTCCAGAGGTCAAGTGGCTACTCTAAATGACCTCTGAAGTGTCTCACATTAATGCCATCACCACTAGCCTAAAGCCCTTCATCACCAACTTGTAAATCAGCTAATTACATTTGCATAATTTTGTTTATCTTTATCCTGGGCTGTTAAACGGTAAAAAGCCCACTACCCTCATGGACGCCAAACCACTTCCTGGTCATCACAAACATGGCAGCGGACCCACTTCCGGTTCTCCCACAAGATGGCCAACGGATCACTTCCTGTGATGGCATAATCGGGAATTGCAGGCACCTGCAGCTGGGGATATAAATATGTTTTTTATATATATTATATAAAAGAGAGACGCCAATGCCAAATTGACCCCTTCATAACGTCCTGTTGGACAAAACACGTTGATCGGGATACTTGATACTGAAGTCTCGTCGCTGAGAGATTCTGGGTCACTAGCAGCTACTCATGTGAGTTTTCAAACTTGTTTTTACTGTATCATTTAGATTTTATTTGTACGGGTGTCCACGATGTGCCGTGATTCGGGACGACTGGATGTGAACGGAGCCTTATTGTTGGCACTGCATTGATTAGACATATTTTTTATTCTGATGCACCTGGATTGTATTAAAGCGGAGTTCCACCCAAAAGCGGAACTTCCGCTTTAAGTCCTCCTCCCCAGCTCCGGATGCTGAAACTGAGCTTTTGGGGAGGAGGAGGGTGGGGAAACCCAATTTTTTCTGGTACTTCCGCTCCGGTCGCCTTAGGCGATCAGAAGTGGAAGGTTACCTTCCCCCTCCCTCCTGAAGTCTTCTGGGACACAGGACAGGTCCTAGAAGATTTCGGGACCAATCACAAAGCACAGCGCTGCTCGCGCATGCGCAGTGTGCGCCCGGCAGTGAAGCCGCGGCCAGGTGCCCACAGTAGCAATGCCGGCGCCACGGAGGGGAGGGGAAGAGGGGCGAGGCTCCGTGAAGCCCCATCGCTGGACCAGGAGACAGGTGATTGTTTATTAAAAGTCAGCAGCTACACTTTTTGTAGCTGCTGACTTTTAATAAACATTCGGATAGGGTGGAACTCCGCTTTAACATTGCTTCTAAACAGAGAGCAAAGGTCCTTACATAACGGGGGACAGGCTTTTCTATTTAGGCTGTGGCTGCTTTCTAAAGAAACAAAATGTAAATACATTCTAGGTGCATTAAAACAAAGTATATAAAGTCTTCCTTTTATTTAGAGAACAGCAGCCGCCTAGGTAGAAAAACCTGTTCTCTGTCAGCATAAAGAGGGACCATTCTTTTTTGTGAAAGTAGAATGTGAGAACTCTGCAGAGATACCACTGCTTATACATTGAAAGTAAGGGTCCTTCATGTAGCATGCTGGCAGGGGACAATCTTTTCTACTCAGGCTTTGGTTGTTTTCTGAATAAAATGGAAGATTTAGCACATCTTTTGTTTCGATGCAGATATATGGATATATTTAAACAATTTAAACTTCACTTCAATACTATGCACTTAGAACACTTCCTGCCCAGACCAATTTTCAGTGCTGTTGCGATTCGAATGAGAATTGCGCGGTCGTGCGACGTTGTAGCCAAACAAAATTTTTATCATTTTGTTCCCACAAATAGAGCTTTCTTTTGGTGGTATTTGATCACCCCTGCGGTTTTTATTTTTTGCGCTATAACAAAAAACAGACCGAAAATTTTGAAAAAAGAAACATTTTTCTTTGTTTCTGTCACAAAAATTTGTATAAAGTACATTTTCTCCTTCACTGACGGGCACTGATGTGGCTACACTGATGATGCTACACTGACGGGCACTGATGAGGCAGTACAGATTGACACTGATGAGGTGGCACTGATAAGGTTGCACTGATGATGGGGCGAATATGCAGCACTGATGGGCGGCACTGACAAGCAACACTGACGGGCACTGATATGTGGCACTGATGGACACTCCTAGGCGGCACTGATAAGTGACACTGATGGGCACTGATAGGGGGCACTTTTAGATGGCACAGGTGGGCACTTTTAGGTGGCACAGGTGGGCACTGATGCAACAAGCACTGTTAGGGATGGCACTGGCAGGCATCATACATGGGCACAGTGCCATCCCTACAGTGCATAATATTGCCCTTACCTGGTCTAGTGGGGGCTCCCTGGTGGTCCTGGGCGGCCTCTATGCACCTTCCCTGGTGGTCCTGGGCACCTCATTGTGATGCCTGGGGGGGGGGGGGGGGGCTCCCTGGTGGTCCTGATCCGGCTCCCTGGTGGTCCAGTGGGGGTGATCCTGAGGGTGGCTGCGCTGATAAACTTTCAGCGCAGCCCCCCCCTGTCAGGAAAGCAGCCGATCGGCTCTCCGCTGCTCAGGTCTGCAGACCTGAGCAGAGGAAAAGCCGATAAACGGCTCTTCCTATTTACACTGTGATCAGCCGTGATTGGTCACGGCTGATCACATGGTAAAAGGCTTCGGATCGAAGCCTTTTACCTTGGTCAGTAATGCGGTGGGTCAGACTGACCCACAGCACCACCGATCACCAGGGGCGCGCAATCGCGGATTATCCTGAGGATGTCAATAGACGTCCAGTCAGGATAATGAGCCACCCGCCTGGACGTCATTTATCAATGCGCCGGGTGGGAAGTGGTTAATGTCACACAGGCGTTAGGTTGCACAAAATAAACGTTTGTTGCTATTTAAAGTGGTAGTAAACCCTCCTATCATTTTCAGCCAAGGAAGCTGCCATCTTGGCCTCTGTTTAATCTACAACTGCCATGATGTTGCACATGTGATCAGCTATAACACCAGCCATTGGATGGTTTGACAGTTTGGTTTAGAGCACAACCAATGGGAGTGTTACATTTCCGGCACATGGCGCAAATGTAACTGGTTTCTAAACTGTTAAATGGATGGGTTTACTACCGCTTTAAGTAGTCATTCTGATATCACTTGGTTGAACTTTTGGCAGCAAATACAACTGGAAGGTTTTTTAGTAAATCTCTGCCAGTGTTGCACATCTGCATTCTACATTTCTTCTCCCTTCTTTTCTTAGCAATATTACTTAGGCTACGTTAGGTTGGAGGAGGCCTGTTGATGAAAAAGTCTTGCAGCAGATTGATCATTGGATTACCATCGGAAATTCTGAAGTTTCACACCACTCCACCACAGGTTTGGCTATGCATTTCTTCAAACTGATATATATTTTCCTCTGAAATTTGCCTATATTTTATTCAGGCCTGACCACTTTCCCAGTCCATGCCAATGAAGAGCATCCCCATTTCAGTTCAATGAACAGTGTTGGTTTTCCACCACACAGCATTCTGTGTGAAGAAAAAACATTTTCTACATTTACTGCCTCTCTGGCTTTGGTAAACTGTTAACAGGGGTTATTTTTTTTTTTCTCGGCAAGGGCTTTCCTCTAGACATTATCATGTAAAGGCTCTGCTTTATTGAGCTTAAGTGGGGTACACATTATGAGAAAATTTCTGTACGAGGCACGATCCTTAGATCATCGTATAGTGTGTACACAACTTTCAACATCTGATTCAGACAGACATGCCAAATGAAAATTTCTGAAGGGACAAACTAAAATTATTTTCTTGTACCTAATGTAACAGAATTAATGATTTTCCTTTAATGTGTATTGTTTTCATATGAGAAAAATCGGATACGAAAGACTGCACGATCAGAAACAAACATTAACCCCTTAGATTGCACAGTGAGTAAAACAAGCATGCTTTACTACATATACTACCTCTTAGATCAGGGTTTCTCAACCAGGGTTCAGTGAAACCCTAGGGTTCCTCCAGAGGTTGCTAGGGGTTCCTTGAGCAATGGTCAATTTCTACCTCTCAGATAAATTCCCAATGACATCATTGATCTTTTTAGCTATCGGTAAGGGGGTAATTCTTCCCAATGACCACCACACTAATGTATCATGAGTTGTAGATTTTTAATTTTTATCAGGGGGTTTCCCGAGATCAGAGAATTATTTCAAGGGTTCCTCGATGTTGAGAAAAGCTGTCTTAGATTGTAAGCTCTAACAAGCAGGGCCCTCTGCTTCCTCTTGTACCAAATTGTGATGTAACTGTACTGTCTGCCTTCATTTTATAAAGCGCTGCGCAAACTGTTAGCGCTTTATAAATCCTGTATAATAATAATTTTACTGTTTTGGGTTTAGTAACACTAAGGTTGGCCATATTCTTTACTTTTTTCATAATGGATTTAAGGGTGCTTAAAGGGTTTGTAAAGTCACTGTACTGGTATTCCCTAGTGATTATGCTGCCATTAACTACTGTGTATGTTTTTTGAAAATAAGAAGGCTAAATACCTTTTCTCACACTGCAGCTGTGCGGTCACGTGACCCCCTTCTGCTCTTCCTCCCCGACCAATGGTGAGAAACGGGAGGGGCCGGGATTCCCTGTAACATCAGCCAGCAGAGAAGGATCACGTGACCACACAGCAGCAGTGTGGGGAAAAAGGGATTTTATTATAACTTACCATAAAATCCTTTTCTCCGAGTTCACTGACAGACGCAGCTCTTCATGACTATGTGGGGTTTTATGTCCGTTACTACTAGGAGTTAACTAGGCAGAGAAAGAAAATAGCTGACCCCCTCCCCTGGGGGCTGTCCTTTCCTACATCTAACCCCCTTCCTGTATAGCTCTTCAGTTCGTACACAAGCCGTATAGAAACAGAGCCCAGAGGGGTGGGTGCTGCATCTGTCAGTGAACTCGGAGAAAAGGATTTTACGGTAAGTTATAATAAAATCCCTTTTTCTCCTTACGTTCACTGACAGACGCAGCTCTTCATGACTATGTGGGGACATCCCAAAGCTGTGTCAAAAAGAGGGGTGGGTAAACGCTAACAACTGTACCCAATTGAACCTCTGAAGAGGCGCCAGTCGCGCCTACACTGCCGCCTGCAAAACTTTGCGGCCAAAAGCAGCATCCGAGGATGCGAGCACATCAACTTTGTAAAAGTGTGAAACGAGGCCCACGTGGCTGCCTTGCACACCTGGGACAACGAAGCCTGGTGTCTGAAGGCCCAGGAAGTACTAACCGCCCGGGTAGAGTGAGCCATGACTGGAAAACGGGGGAACTTTTTCCCCGAACAGAATACGCATGAGTCACGGTTTTTCTAATCCAATGAGAAAATAGTAGCCGAGGCCGCAAGGCCTTTGCGTGGCCCTTCTGGAAGAACAAACAAGGCGTCAGCTTTCCGAAAAGGAGCTGTAGCAGCCAATACACCCGTAAGGCCCTCACTACGTCCAAAGCATGCAACTCAAACTCCTTTGGGTGCAATGGACGAGGGCACAATGAAGGCAGGATAAAATCTTCATTGATGTGAAAGGAAGAGACTACCTTCGGAAGAAAAGAGGGAGAAGGTCGCAAGACCGCCTTATCCCTATGCAGTACCAAATAGGGAGACTTGCACGATAGTGCAGCTAATTCCAACACCCGTCTAGCAGAAGTGATGGCTACTAACACACCACCTTCTGCAACAGAAGCTGTAAAGAAATCCCCCTGATTTTCTCATATGGTGGTTTCTGAAGAACAGAGAGCACCAGATTCAATCCCACGGAGCCATCGGAGATCTTACCCGAGGCGCCACATGACACACACCTTGTACAAAGGTACGAATCAGAGAGTGTGAGGCCAAAGGCCTCTGGAAGAGAATGGCTAAGGCCCAAATCTGGCCCTTGATAGTACTCAAGGCCAATTGTTGTTCAGGCCCTCCTGTAAAAAGGTCAGGACCCTGGATACAACATAAGAGCGGGGGTTAAAGTCCTCCTCCTCACACCAGGCAATGTATGCCTTCCAGGTGCGGTGATAGATCTTGCGAGAGGTACACTTGCGAGCTGTTAGCAAAGTAGGGATTATGGAGTCGGCGACTCCCCTGTCCCTCAGTACCTGGGACTCAATAGCCAAGCCGTCAGAGCCAGCGAGGGTAAAGCAGGGTGCAATATAGGTCCGTGGGACAGAAGATCGTCTCGCACCGGGAGCCGCCAGGGGCGTCCACCACCATTGCACCACGTCGGCGTACCAAGTGCGCCGGGACCAATCTGGGGCCACCAGAATTGTTGGTATCCCCTCCATCATTATTCTGCGTACCAATCTCGGGAGCAGTTGAATCAGAGAAAAGACTTACAGGAGACAATAATGGCTCCAGGGGCCACTAGAGCATCCGTGGCCACTGCCAACGGATCCCTCGTTCTGGATACAAGGACTCTGCGATCGAACCAGGGCACCATGAGATCTACATCCGGCGTCCCCCATCTGAGACAAATCTGACCGAACACCTCCGGGTGGAAAGACCACTCCCTTCGGTCCAGTGTCTGGCGACTGAAAAGTCCGCCTGCCAAATCTTTGGAATGTAAACCGCCGATATTGTCGGAACATGAAGTTCCGCCCACGCAGTGTCAGAGCAGCCTCTGCTGCCGCCGCTGGGCTCCTCATGTCACCCTGGTGATTCACACACGCCACCGATGTGGCATTGTCCGATGGAATTCGGATCGGGCGGCCTTGCAATCTCATTGACCAATGAAGGAGACATAATCTGAGCCTCCTAAGGCGAGCAACGGTCCTGGGTCGATAGCTGCCCCAGGACTCCGCCCCAGCCCGTCAGGCTGGCATCTGTGGTGAATATCATCCACTGAAAAGGGCAGAAACTAATTCCCCAGAATTAGGGCCGAGTCCCGAAAACACCGGATCAGAGACGCCCTGGTCTGGGGGCTCAGCCGGATAGGAAGGTCCAACGACCGATGGGACATGCCCCACCGAGTCAGGATTGCTCGTTGGGAACAATGAGTGTAACTCCGGGCAAAAAGGTATCGCCTCGAAGGACGAGATCATGAGCCCCAGCACCCTCATACAGAACCGTAATGAGGACTCACGGAGCGACAAGAGGGTACGCACAGCCGACTGTAAACAGCAGATTTTCCACGTTGAAGGGAGAAAAAACACCTTCGCCTGTTCAGTGTCCAGAATGAGACTCAGTGTCTCCTTCCCGCCGTCTGGAGTATCTGACGACTTCTTCAGGTTTAGTAACCAACCGAAGTCCAGCAGGGATGCCATCGTGATGCTCACATTCACCCCCAGAGCCGAGACAGAGTCCGCTCACAGGCGCAGATCGTCCACGTATGCCGCTACGGCCATGTCTCTCTGACGCAGCAATACCAACACCGGAGCTACAACTATGTAACGACCCAGGGTGCGGAGGTCAGGCCGAAGGAGAGAGTCACGAATCAGAACGGCGATCCCCCACTGCGAACCGCAGGAAAGCTGGTGACAGGTATGGATGGGTACATGGAGGTACGCGCCTCCTATGCCTAAAGACGCCAAGCATACTCCTAGGTGGAGGGCGGCCACAACCGACCTAACCGACTCCATCCGGAACTTTCGCGCCCTGACATACTGGTCGTGATGCTCACATTTCAGAGCCTTCAAGGCCAGGATGGGCCGAAAGCCCTCCCCATTTTTTGGGTACCACAACAAAGTTTGAGTAAAAACTCAAAACCTCTCCCCTGAGGGAACCAGAACAAACACCCTTTGGTCCCAGAGGCCCGTACTGCCTCGGATAGGGCCTTGCTGTGATGCCGCGGAAAATGTAAGATTTAAAAGGAAAAAACAGTCTGGGGGTAGAGAGAGAAAAAACTCTATCCTGTAGCCGGTGGGCACCACTACCCGGACCCAGCGGTCTGAAACGCGGGACAATCACCGCTTTGCGAGGCCCAGAAGATGCCCCCTACCCGACCCCCGGGCGGGGGCAACCCATCAGGCTGAGGAAAACTTGTCCTCCGTCTTTTCTGTTTTGCGCTGCCATTGCCGTCCTCCGGCCCCTGCAGCGGGCTCACCAGAGCGGGTCCTTATACCTGCCGTGCTTAAAGCATGAAAAGGCTTCTACTGACTTGGGGGGGGAGAGGCTCCCGCCTACGGCGAGACTCACGCCTGCGGGGCTCCTGAAGAAAAAGTACCCTGACCCCCCCCCGTGAAATCCTTGATGATTTCATCAAGACGTGGGCCAAGAGACATTCAGCCTGAAAGGGGAAGTCGGCCAAGCCTCTATTGGGAACATGGTCGTCCGACTAGGAACGCAGCCAAGGAATCCGGCAAAGCCTAACGGCCGAGATCGGTATTCTGGACAACAAGGGCAAAATGTCAATGGCCGTATCACAGAGATATATGATCCCTTGGAGTAAAAACTCAGCCTTTTTGCGGTGCCTCCATCAGGCGACCACCTTCTAGGTCCTACATAATGCATTCACATAGGCGCTGTACCGCCAGGGTCGATCGCACAGCAAAGCCCGCACTCAGAAACAGAGACTTCAAAGTGCTTCTGTCTCCCTATCAGCGGGAACTTTAAAAGGAAGGAGACCTTCCATAGGGATAGTAGCTGCCCTAGTAAGGCGTGCAATCGGTGGGTCCACCGCAGGGGACTCCCACTACTTAGAAACTCTCCTCAAGGGGATAGCGAACCGCAAGCGTGTTGTTAGTGAGGGCAAACGCTGTGGGTGCCATTCACGATAGGAAATGGTCAAAGAATGTGTTATAGGATAAGTCTTGGGGCCCTGGGAGGCCTAGAAGATCCACACACGTGCGCAGCAGATCATCCATCATCTTGATCCAGCTGCGACTTAATGCGAGTGCCAGCGACAATGGTGGCCATAAGAGCTGCTTCTTGTGCAGCTGCCAGCCCCTGCTCCCCGTAAGGCGGTGCACTAACACCTCCTGTCCCTCATCAGAAAGGTCTGCAGGGGTCCCAGAGACCCCGGATGCCAGCTCTGGTTCAGATTCCTCCCCAGAAGATAATTGAGGGGGACGCTGCCTGGGGACCCACAGAGTGGCGTCCTAACGGGGAAAAGCTCGCTGAAGACCGCCCGCAGCAGGTCCAGAAAGGCCCCTTGATGAGCAGGGGAAGCAAACATACCCCTTTTTTTTTTTTTGTACAGAAAAAATGACACAAAAAATGACTGGGAAAGGGGCCCCCACCCACAGGCCTGTGTCCAGAAGACAGCGCCCACCACCACCAGCACCCAGGGGAAGCCCAGCTATACTTGCAGTTTTGCTGCTAAAACGACAGGCAAACCGTCACCGCTGTTCCTGAAGAGGGGATGAAGATGCAGCCACGTGTAATTGCAGAGCATGCAGTCAAAATGGCCGCTGTGAAACACTAGAGGCCGACACACCCTTTCAGGAACGCGCAGTACCGAAATAGGCCGCTCCAAGCGCTAGAGGGAAAGCCCCATGGGCCGCAAATGTCAGCGGCTACGGCAAAATGGCGGCGGTCCGCCGCAAAATGGCGGCCGATCGCCGCATGGCGATCCGGATGAGAAGGCCGGATGATCGCAGCGGTGCTGGGGGGGGGGGAGGGGGGCATGTGGCGGGGGGCAGGAGCCATAGTATCCCACCATCGGCTATCCCGGGGTGTTACAAGGACCCACTGTTTTGCGGCGGTCGTCGGGCCCCCACGTGCCCCATAGAAGGGGAGAGGGGGCGCTCACTTACCCATCCGCGCCGCGGTGGCCACCCCAGCAGACTGTGCGCTTTTGATGGCGGTACGCTGCAGGCCCAAGGTCGCCCTGCCGAATCGCATCGGTAGAGGGGACCATCAGGGGGATTACACCCCGGGCCGCCGCATGGAACGGGCAGGATGCGGCGGGTCCCTGGTGGCGGGACTGGCTTCGCATCATGTTGGCCAGGTCGGGGAAAGTACAGAGCTCTAGGACTCTCTATGCCCCGACCGGCTTCTTGATAGAAGATTTCTTCTTGATTGAAGTAAAAATAAGAAAAATAAAATAACAAAATGGTCACAAGTGGACCGCAGTATTTCCCTTGAAGGGAAGCCAGGTCAACTCCTTGCAAACTAGGCATTGAAACTGAAGAGCTATACAGGAAGGGGGTTTGATGTAGGAAAGGAGGACGGCCCCCAGGGGAGGGGTCAGCTGTTTTCTTTCCCTGCCTAGTTAACTCCTAGTAGTAACGGACATAAAACCCCACATAGTCATGAAGAGCTGCGTCTGTCAGTGAACGTAAGGAGAAAAGATATTTAGCATTTACTTTAAATAACAAAAACACACACACACACACACACACACACACACACACACACACACACACACACACACACACACACACACACACACACTGTAGTTAATGGCAGCGTAATTCGGAGGGGGCACATGTAGATTTGCTGCATACTGCAGCTAAATAACGGCGGAAGGGGCAGTGAGGAGAGCCGCTCTTACGCAGGCAGTGGGAGAGACTCAGAGCAGAGGGCTTACGGAGGCGTGATCGGCACAGACAGGGGGACACAGGAACAGGCAGGATCAACCAGCTATATTACAAGATAGGAAGGGACAAATTACACAAGCACTGTGCTAGAGATCACGCCTTAAAGGAACAGGATCTTTTTTTTTAGGATCACAACCATTTTAAACCCAATCTGATTGATGCATTTCCAAAACTTTAATTCAACTTGGTGTTGATCGCTATTTGGGCTCGTGATGCTGCTTGTTTAAATACTATGCTGGGAATTTACTAAAACCAGTGCAGGTCTTCATGACAGCCAAACAGTTTTTAGCATTCAGTTGTGCTGGAACTGGAAAGAGTTCAGAGAAGGGTAACACAACTAGTAAAGGGACTGGAGGATCTCAGTTATGGGGAAAGACTCCAAGCATTGAACTTATTGTCTCTGGTTAGGAGACGCTTGAGAGGTGATATGATACCAGTATACAAATACCTCAATGGTGACCCTAGCATAGGGAGAAACATTTCAGTGAAAGGGAGTTTAAAAAGACACATGGCCATTCACAGAAATTGGCAGAGTGCGGTTTAACTGTAACCTATGTAGAGGGTTCTTTACTATCAGAGCGGTAAGGATGTGGAATCCTCTTCCACAAGCAGTGGTATCAGCAGGAGCATTGATAGTTTTTTTTTTTTAACTTTTAGATGGGCATCTTAACGATCGCAACATACAGAGATATACAATGTACTACAAACACACCACAGGTTGAACTGAATGGACTGGTGTCTTTTTTCCAACCTTACTATGTGATTTTTTTTAATGCTTAACCAAACTGAACTTAGAAATGGATTAGCTACTGTGCACAGCTTCTCCAGATTCCATCTACTATAGTTTTAGTAAGTTACTCCTGTATGCCCTCTAAACCTCTGCAGCTTTCTTTATGCAATATGTTTGATTTGTCCTCTTGGCAAGTGAATTTTCTCCAGATGTTACAGAATGTAGTGATGTTCCACTTTGCAAAGACAACTTAAACATGCAGAAGGAAAAAAAAATGTCTGCGTGCACATGATTGGATGTTAGAAGTCATCAGTGCTTCACGCCATTCACTAAGCTCTTGGGATTATTCCCAAACAAATTAAACAGCCAATTTGCTTTTAGTAAATCAACCCAATAGAACCATGTAATATGCACACAAGTGGATTCCATTCATCTACTTGTGTAGTTAATGGCAACTAGTTGCACCACCACTCTAGAGGTTCTACCAAAAAGAATAGTTACACAATCAGGACTTTTCTTTTTTAAGATCATTAAGAAGCACATTTAAGCTTTTCCACTTCACCAATACAGATTTTTTTTTTTTTGTACATCAGTGAGAATAAATGCATTCTAATAGCTGGTGGTAATGCTACAAGATGTGAAGAAACGCACAGGGGTGAATACTTATGCAAAACACTATAACCTATAATCTTACGTAAATAAGAGTGACTACATGTTTTTTTTTTTTTAGACATAACCACTTCACCTTTTCGAATTTACACGAAGAATTACTAGAATTTTTTCTTTTCAGGACTAACACATTGATAAGAAAAACCATCTTGGAGATCTCACCACCACGTTGATCAACGGTAATTGATGTGTTCATCTACTTACCTTAGGTGAACACACGTATAATGTACCAAGATAACCCAACTAAATGATTTTCGTTTAACCGACAAATTAAACAAACCCTTATTAGGGTTCTCGAATCACTTACCGCACTTCGTGACTACTGAAGATTGTAGGTTAGTACACGTGCGTCTGT
>BLSH010190564.1:827317-850959 GCA_018402905.1 Glandirana rugosa
CACCCGGTGGCTACCCCGGACAGCTACAGGAGCAGAGAAAAAAAATCGCATTTGCGGACGTCGGGCCCTCTCACTCCCCATGTGGGGAGGGAGGCAGGGCGCTCACTTACCAGTCCGACGCCACGGTAGCCACCCGGATGCAGACTTTCCACCCTTGGCGGGGGGTCGCTGCAGGCCCAGGGTCACCCTGCCGAACGAATCGGGAAGGGGACCAAAATGGGGGATCTCGCCCCGGGCCACCCGCACGGAACGGGTAAGATGCGGCGGGTCCCTGTGTTGGGGCCGGCTTCGCATCATGTTGGCCAGGTCGGGGAAAGTACAGAGCACAAAGACCCTCGATGCCCCGACCGGCTTCTTGATAGCAGATCATCTTGATTGCAGAAAAAAGAAAAAATAAAATAAAAAAGAAAAAATGGTCACAATAGGACCGCAGTTCCCATAGGGAAGCCAGGTCAACTCCTTGCAAACTAGGCATTGAAACTGGAGAGTCCTCTGTGAGGGGGGGTTTTAATGTAGGAAAGGAGGACGGCCCCCAGGGGAGGGGCCAGCTGAATTCTTTCCCTGCCTAGTTAACTCCTGGTAAGACGAACATAAAACCCACAAAGTCAAGAAGAGCTGCGTCTGTCAGTGAACGTAGGAGAAATATATATCTCACAAACCACAATAACAAAAAAAAAGGACGCAAAAAGCAAAGTGGAGACCCAATTGTTTAATGATGGAGTAGCAAACATAGCAGATGACACTTCCAAAGATCTGGAAAGAACATTACCCTTATGTACTCCAACATTTACAGTAATACTGATATGTCTCAGTAATGGGTCTGCTAAGGTGATGAGGCCTATTATACACAAAATCCTTTGCGTAAAACATGAAAGGAAAATAACAAAGTGCTGAAGAGACATTACAAGGCATATGGTGGGAGCAGAGGTTTGCTTGTTGAGAAATGAAAGCATTTAACTCCATCAACACTGGAGTTTTTAAACAGAAAAAAAAAAAAAAAAAGGAAGAAGAATTTCAAGCTGATCACCTGCTGTCCCATAAAAAAACAAACAAAAAAAAAAACCACATAAAAAATAATGAAACGAGTTTGGTGCTTTTCTTCTTTTGCTGGCAAGCAGTTGTAGTGGACAGTTCACGAAGCAAAACAATTATGTAAACAAGACAAAAAGAGTCCACAGCGATTTCATCTTTGATGAAGACCGAACAAGGTTTTGCCTTTGTCATGAATGACTGGTCGTTCTGGCAGTGAATGGGTCAGTGTTGTAAATACAGCATACACAGAATACTGTCTATAGGTGGGACTGATGGGTTTTAACATAGGATAGGGTCAGAACGACTTACAAAGCAATTTTCGTGTTCCGGAAGCTTGTTTTGTCCCTGCAATGAGAAGAAAGGAAGGTAAGCCATCCAGGTAGAGTAAGCAACTCACAAAAAAGAAAATGAAAAGCTAGCCGATTATGGAAATATCAGGACTCCAGGAAAATTAAAACACTCTCATTGCTTCTATCGGTTGTCATGGACAGCAAACACAGCCACAAAAGTCTTATACTCTTGTTTGAAAGCATTGCCACAGACACACAAAAATAGCATCCTGCCACAGATGAACCAAAACAAAAAAACAAAACAAAAGTGACTTTTGGGAAGGATTACAATAAGGCACTACCACTGGGTGCAAGGAGAGTGGGAGAATATACTCAGCGGCCGCTGTTCACCAGGCTGTGAAATTCTTCCCAGGTCCTGAGCAACCAAACATAGAAAACAGATTTTTACTTTGTTTTAAGAATAGTCTGCTGTCTTTAAATACAATACATGAACACATGTAAATGCGAGGGCTGGAATGAGCTGCTCATTGTTGCTGGACCTGATTGCTTCGCTCAAATATTCCAACAAGGAATCCATTTTTAGACTGTGGAGAGGTTTTAATTTTCATTGAATACATGACTTTTTGGAAGGAAGCTTTCTTCCGGTTAAAAAAAAAAAAAAAAAAAAAAGAAAAGGGTAACTTGTTTTAAGTAATCAGAAATCCGTTAACCACTATGTGCATTTAAAATGGCCACATAAAAACAACCTCAAAAGCATACAAGAAAATAAAAACCATCTGTGATAAAATGTTTCTGGTTTATTGTGTTCATATGCCTCTAACAGAGCAGAGCTTAACAAATTTGTTTTGAATCTAGGAGCCAGTTAAAGTTAGGTGCCAGTTTTTTTTTTTAAACAAATCTTACAGATTTAACATGTCTCCGAAGGTGAACTTATCCTTTAACCCTTTCACGGCAAAAGCCATTTTTGCACAGGTTTAACCAGTTGCCGACTGCCCGCCGTGGATTGACAGCGGCAACATGGCCCTCCTGCACGAACCACCATCACCTGACGGCGGCCGCAGGAGCGAGTACTGTGGGTGCGCGCCACTGGAGGCGCGCTCACATGCTAGCAGGGGAGCCAATCAGCAGGTGGGGCGGACTCTATGTCCACCGGCCACCCGCGATCGTTTTTGTGAGAAAACGGAGATCGATGTATGTAAACAAGCGGATCCCCATTCTGACAGGGGAGAGGAGAGTGATCGTATGTTCCCAGTATATGGGAGCAGCGATCTCCCTCCTCCCCGAGTCAGCCCAGCCCCCACACAGTTATAAACATCTCCCAGGGAACATTTAAGCCTTTGATTGTCCCCCTAGTGTTAACCCTTTCCCTGCCAGTGACAATTAGTCCACCCGACCTGCGGCCACACTCCTGGAGCTCACGGCAGACATGAGTGTGCCGCCCCCTAGCCACGCGTGCGCAAAGCACCATTTATAGACGGCGATTCGCGTTATGCTGCAACCTTGCAGCAGTAAATGTACGCGATGTGGTCCAGAAGTGGTTAAAAACCCTCCTTGGGTAATCAGTTTGGTGTTATTAAGGTCTGGTGCTAGAATCATTTCTCTCATTCCGGCGTGAGTGGCGATATGTACCATGTGTATTGCAATCAACGTTTTCAGGCATAGGTGCCCCGCCGCATGACTTTGTTTGTACGTGCGTATATGTGGGGCCTCAATTTTTCTTGCGGGGGAATTTTATGTGCTCGGGTGTAACTTTAATTTCTTACAATTAAAAATAACAAAACAAAAAAAAACAATTTTTTTCCCCCCCCAATGACATACTGTACTTTTTTCCTGGAACAGAAAAGCACTGGAACACACTGTGCTGGAGTAAACTGCAGAAAAAAAGCACTGCGATGCATGTGGTGTGAACTGGCCCTTAATGTGAGTGATCACTCAAGAATGCAAAGTTTGTGCGGGACTCATGCATATTCAGATAGGTAAAATTTGGATTCTTTTGTACTTATCTGTAAAATCCATTTCTCGGAGTACATCACGGGACATAGAGCAGGTTATAATCATTACTCTCTGGATTATGCGCCACCTATAGGTGAATGGACACTGGCAGAGCAAAAACAGACAGGAAGTCCTCCCCTATATAATCCCCTCCCATACAGGAAGTCCCTCAGTTTTGTAGCAAGCGATGAACTCCCACAAAGAGGAGGGACCTCTGTTCCCATGATGTACTCCAAGAAATGGATTTTACAGGTAAGTAGAAAAAAAATCGAATTCTCTTTATCATACATCACGGGGCACAGAGCAGACTAGAATCATTACGATCTGGGATGTCTCAAAGCAATGGACTTGAGGGGAGGGAGACACGGACAAAAAACAAAAACGCTCATCAATCCTAAGGAGCCTACTTTGCCGCTCGTAACATGCTGTGGCTAAAGCAGTATACTCTGTGGCTCCCACAACCACTTGGTAAAACTTTGTGGACGTATGCACCAAACATGGGCTACCCCAAGAGGCTCTCACATACCTAGTGGAGAGTGCCTTATCTGAAAAAACGCAGAGTCTAACCCTTCAAGCCTTAAGCGTGAGTAATAAAAATGGACAGATCCGGCAAGAAAATGTTGCTTTAGATGCCACCTGTCCTCTTCTTGGATCTTCTGGCAGCCTAACAACGAATCTGACAGCCTGATTGCTGCCAGTGACCTTAAGGTTCCATTTACACGGGATGCTATATCAACCTCCCCTGAACTATTTATTTTTTTGACAGCTAGAAGCCAGCGTCTAAAACGGCCGTTTTGCATGCTGCCTTTAGCCGTGTTTGCGTCTAGGAGCGTTTCTAAAAAAATATTTAATTTTTTTTTTAGAATGGAAACACCTGTAAACTAAACAGTTCCAGACACGAGTTACCGCGTTTAGGTGCGTTTACAAGCTGTTTGGCATTTCAAATGCCTCTGAACTGGCATCTGAACCCATTTTTTTGCGTTCCAAAAAATGCCTTTAAAACTCAACTGCCTAGAAACAACCCTGTGTAAATGTACTGATAAGATAACAGAGGAAAGTTAAGGGGCAGGTGATAAAAAAAATGCCCAAATGCCTCAAAACGTCAGTTTACCAGCAGCAGTGTAAATGAGGCCTAATAGGACTTGACAGAAAGAACACCATCCAAAATTTGAAGATCTTTTTCTCTTGGTGACTGTGGACTAGAAAAAAAAGAACACACAACACAGAAGGCAAGATGTCCTGAATCTTGAATGAAATGAAAACGTGAACCCACTTTCGGCAAATCAGACGGGTGAAGTATAACGCTACTCGTCATGGTGAATGACCAAAGATGGCTTCCTACAAAAAGAGCTGCCACTTCAAACACCATTCTTGCCAAAGTAGTTGCAACCACCTTCCGAGTCAATAGGACGCATGGAATCTCACAAATCGGGTCAAAAAAGGTGGTTTCTGTAAAACAGACCCAGACTCAAAACCCAAAGAATACAGGGGGAACTTAATAAGTAGAACCAACCGGGTCACCCCCTAACCAAAGGTAGGGATCAATGAGTGAGAAACAATCAGTCTTCTGAAAGGAAAACTGACAGAGCCGCCATCTGACCTCTAATGACATTTAAGGGTAAATAAATTTGCACCCCTGACCGAAGGAAATAAGAAAAAAGAAAAAAAAAATGTGACCAAAATGTTCTTTCAGGAATGCCAATTCCTGGTGTCAAACCAGGACACGAGTCCCAAGTCTTGTAATAAAACCTTCTGGATGCAGATTGTCCCACAGAGGTAGAGATAACTGGACTGGTGCCTCCTCGAACCTTCAGCACTTGGGCCTTATTAGGCAAGCGGTCAATCCCAGCAACCGGGAATCAGAGTACAATATTGTGCCCAAGGGGAGTTTACCACTAAGTTCACAAAGTCTGTGAACCATATCCTCCTGAACTAGGCCAGTGCACCAAAGTTACCGGCGATATCTCCTTCCGGAAGCTATTGTTGAACCCCCATGCCAAGCGATCAGTATCTGGAGTAATCCAATGCTGACAGATTGCAGTGAACACCTCAGAAAGAAGTTACCGTTCCCTCTGAACCAACAGCTGGTGATTGAGATAGACCACCTGCCAGTTGGGATATGACCAGCAGGGCAAAGACAGAACATGATGTTCTGTCAGAATAGGACTCATCAACTTTTGGGCAGCCCGACTTCTCGTGCCAACCTACTGATTGATATACTGTATGCCACCGTTGCGGTATTATTGGACTGAGCACTTACTGAAAGACCCCACAAACGGTTGGTACGGTGATCCAGTGCAAACTGAACAACCCAAAGCTCCAGAATAGTGGTGGGCAAAACGCCCTTCCTAGGAAGACAAAGACCCCTGTACTGAGGTAGATCCCAAAATTGCTCCGCAAACTGACAGGCTGGCATTAAAAGAATTTATCCACCAGACTACTGGAAGGAATTACTTCCAGCTCTCCAGGCTCTGAGGAACAATCCACCAGTCTAAGGGTGGTTTCACACGGCCGTGGACATGTGCGGGTCCGCTTAGCTCAGCAGGGATCGATCCGTTGATCCCAGCTGAACTCGCAGATGAAAGATCTGCCTCCGCTCACTGTTTGGAGACAGACCTGTCAGAGCCCCACTCTTCTCTATGGGAAATCTGGTGAAAATGGACCGTCTGTCCGTTTTTATCCGATCTCCAGACGGATGGAAAAATAGGGTTTCCATCCATCGGTCTTTACGGTAGTGGAGAAGATCGGAGACCGCTGACATCCGTCGCTCTATACAAGTGCATGGAGCGTCCATTCAGGTCCGCCTGAAAAAACGGACAGGCGGACCTGAACGGAACGGCCGTGTGAAAGGGGCCCAACTCACTGGGAGCTAGGGACAGAAGGTAAATCCAGACACTGAACCTTGCTGTTCATGGGCAGGATACTCCTTTGTAATGGACTGAAGTGAGCCTATGGAACAGCCCTGAACACCATCATTTCCAGCAAGCTCATATTGAAGGGAACCTTCATCTATCTTAACTTGCAGGACCTGATTTCTAAGAGACAGGCCCTTTTCTGGAGCTGAATCTGAATCCAGATGCCTGTTGACGCCGAAAAGACTGCCTGGATAACGAGGTACCAGATAGCAAAGCAACTGTTCCTATATAAACCAGGCGCTTGCCCTTTTTAAGTGGCAAAGAAGGAACTTTTTCCCCGGAGATCTCTTAGATGTATTTGTCCAATATGCATTAACAGGTGTTCGTCATGAAAAGGAAAATCCGCCAACCACTTTTTACAGGGCAGCTCAGCAGACTAGCTTTATAACCACAAAACCCTGCGTCTGTAATATGACCACAGAGCCCAATGCAAAATATGCTGGCTAGAGCCGTGAGCCACATAGCCTTAGGTGATGCTGTGAATTCCTCCACTTGCACTGGTTTCTTCCCATTTATTTTCAGGTTTAGACAAACGCCCATGGCTGTCACAGTTGCATAGCAGAGCCAACAAACGAAAAAAGAACATTCAGAATAGATTCCAGTCTCCTGTTGGCTGGATCCTAAGAATCTAGAAAGTTAAAAGTTGACTAAGACAGGAGATCACTGCATCCACTGTGGGCATACCGCCCTCCTTTAAAAATTTCTCCATCCAATCACTTGTGACATGCTGAGGCTGATGTGTTAAGAGTAGGTGCAATGCCAGAGAAATGCAGTGTTTCAGATAGACCAGACGCATCAGGAGTATTGGGAGATGAGAACAAAGCGGATTATGACTGAAGTCCTCGTGGCTTCACGACGAGGACTTGTGCCCCTCTTGGCTGTGTTTCCCCCACTCTTCATTGAGGAAGGTTTTTCTTTTTTTTTTTTTTTGATTTACCGGTAAAATAGTAGCAACTTTGCTGCCAATACTCCATTATGCAGCTTTACAGGTATGAAAGTATGCAGTCATGCAAGTATACAGGTATGCAGGTATGGAGTTACACAGATAAGCAAGCATGTACGCAGTTATGCAAGTATGCGGTTATTAGCAGGAGATTTTAACAAACAGTACATGACTGGCTCTTGAATTGTGATTAAATGCACCACAGCAGCACAGAAGAGGGAAGCACACTATAGGAAAAACAGAGCAAAGAAGAAGGCGCTTCTAAGTGCAGTAATAAAACACTTTAATGACAAGGAAGGATTAAAAACACTTACAAGATGGAAGCGATAAACAGGCATATCAATGAATCCATAACGGCCAGTGGGAGGCCCCCTGGGAGTAAAGACAGCTGCAGGTGGAAGTTCCAGCCGACCAGCGGTGGGAAGCGCTGTCTCTGATCCAAGATAGAAAGCCATGCTGTCAGTACCAGCATGGAATCCAGGAAACCAGAAGTGACATCAGAGTGTGCGGGACATGTTTTGGAGCATGCCCAGTCACTCCTTCAAACCTAGTTTGCACCCTGCTGGAAGCTTCCCTGGTTAGTGCTGACTGCCCAAGATTCTGTAACACAAGGTCCAGCACCAAAAGGCAGCATTACAGGCAACCCCTGCTATCCAAATGGATCAGATTATCCAGTCCCTTGATTCCTATTAGAGCCAATTTGAGACCAGTAGTATTCTCACAGAGAGCTGAACTTCAGTCACCATCACCTTCAAGACACTGGCACACTTTTGGTCTGCCAGTGTCCATTCACCTATAGTTGGCACATAGCCCAGATAGTAAGGATTATAGCCTGCTCTGTGTCACATGATATACAATAAAGAAAGAAGGCAAAAGTGCCCAGGTTTATTCTAATCACTGCTTAACTTTATTTTTTATTTTAATGCACTGTAGAGGTGGCTTCTGGAATTGAACAGGAGGTTATAGGCAAGACATTGAGAAGATACAAACACCGCTCAGGTTGTTTGGAGGTGAGCCTGTATATGGACCCGTGTGCCTGCCTCGGCTCGCCGCCATGCACAATGGAAACAGACAGACAATTATGTCATAATGACTAAGCTCGCTGTTGTCGAAACGCATCTACCTGTACCTGCATATGCCAGTTTTGTAATAAAACTGCAAGCCTTTTCAAAATTTATCCGTGGAGGGCTGCCAAAATTGTCTGTTCCTATAGGCAAGGCAGACATACATTCCTCTACTTGTTACTCAGGCCAGTGCATTTAATTTTCTACAGTTGCCTTCAGATTTATCCACTAGGGGAATAATGTAGAGTGTATGCATGGTATTGCTGATCTAAATGACTGAAGTAATCCTGCACCTCCATTGATCTGCTTCTACCGTGCTGGAACGCATCTTAACAGCAGGTCAAAAGCACATAAAAATGATTTGCCCAGGGTGCTTTTTTGCTGGTCAAGGAGCGGTGTCCTTAACCAGTGAATAGCCGATTGTTAAGGAGCCGGCACATGCTGGCTTCCTGAACCAGCGGAGATGAAAACAGTGTCCCCGCACAGCCTCCTGTCCCCTTGGTGCTCACAAGTAGCTTGGTTCGGCTTTCCCCTGCCTTCTTCCCTCAGATTCTTGGAGCCGATGCTCCCTACTGTACCACCCACTGTCTGTCTCTCCACCTTCTCCCCCCTCCGGTAGTAGCATCGCATCGCTCCTGAGCTGGAGCATGCTGACCACGGGGAGGCATCATCACTGTTCAAAGACTCCGTCGGGTTCTGGCTCCTTAACAATCACCCGCCGGTATCCTTAACAACCATTGAGTAGTTGGTTAAGGAGCCAGCGCTGATGGCATTCTTAACAACCAGCTATTAACGGCTTTATGCGCTGCATGTAACGCATTTAGAACGCGAAAGCATTTTTAAGAATATATTGTGCGTCTAATGTAAAAATACATGCGCTGCAATGTGTTTTGGTGTGAACAGCTACTGAGTGTTTAAACATCTGAGGGGTGGGTGATGAAGGAGCAAACATGTTGTCAGAAGGACTATGGCTGTTTGCTAAACCGGAAGCTAGTTAGGAGAATGAGTACTGCACAACAATTACAGGATTGTTTAACATGTCACAAACTAAACTCTTTGGACTTTGGATTCCAGCTGTGCACAGACATGGGAGATTATTTTTTTTTCCTTTTCTTTAATTCAAATGATTTTTACTGCAAGTATGACATGGTTCTAGTATAGGAAGTTTCTGGCTGTGACTCTAAAAATATAAGTTCATTTTGCAATTGCAGGAACAGATTCACAGGCTGCAATCACTGTGTTTAAAATGTCAGTTCTGTCAAAATGTATTATTAAATAATATTTTATACATATATAAGAAAGGGGTGGTGTGAGATGTTATTAAAAACTAACAAATAGAAATATATTAAAAGCTAGCGAATAGAACAATTGCAAAAGTAAAACCTTGAGAGGGGAGGGGAGAGTAGAGACAGAGAGCTTCTAGCAGAAGTTGTGTCTGTGTATTAAGTGAAGGTTGCAGAACACATTTCAAACAGTGTAAACAAGACGGAGTCTTTTGTGCTTAAATGAATACAATAAAAGTCCATGTCAGTTCACCAACAAAAAACATGTATTTTTATTATTAAATCATATCTAATGTGTTTTTTACTGGCAATCTGATTTAAAAATGACATCCTCCAATCCACATTAAAAATGAACAGATTTGTATATAGAAAATGAAGGGTAAAAAGAACAAAGTTTGTGCAAGAATAACAATCCCTACCCAACTTGATGTATTTCCACACTTAAATGTCTAACTTGAAAATTAACAGAGAATGTTTTTTTCTTTAGGACAGGTGAGGTGGGTTAACACATACTTGATACTGTCTGTGTGCGTTTTATATTCCATGACTGTGTTAGGAGGCAGATTCAGAACTCTTCTTAAGGTGTCTCGGATCCGAGCGGTTGTTGCTTGGTCACTAGCCGTTTTATTCCAAATAGAAATTATATCTTCCTAAAATATAGATGTCGTTAATGGTTTTAGAATACAGTAAAAACACTATAAAAAGGCCCATGTTTTCATTCAAATATCCAAATGAATAGCACAACTTGTACAGATTTAATGGAGCAGTCATCAAATAAAAATGACTCATTCTCCAAAATAACATTATCAGGAATACACCTGTTATGACATAATAGCATAAGCTGCCATTCGCTGACCTACTTTTAAAGATGTACCTTGCCCAAGTGCCCCTGACTTTAACGTTTTCTGAGTGACTGTCATGAGCTGAATTCTTGTTTTCATCCAGTCAGAATTCCTGCATACTTGGTCAAGGTCAGGGAAATCATAGTCACAGGATCTGCATGATAATCAGGCAAATAGCATTTACAGATGGTCAACAGTGGAAGCTTTCATATTTAGGTTTCTTAAAGGCACAGGACTACCAGTACATTAAAACGTATCAAGGTTAAGAGTAACCTATAGCATTATGTGTTTGTTTTCCCTTGCAGAAACCGCATAATGGGCCTTAAAGCAAACCTGTGGCTGCTCCGACAACACACAACCGCTGCCAGAGGGTACTCCGTGGCATTTTTCCATTTCAATGCAAACCATCCCACTGCCTAATTAAACGCAGAAATTGAATATGAACAAAGCATATGCCCCTACAGTGTGTACTTGTCTCAATTATAAGCACCAAACGTGGATTTCTTGGCTCCCAAAAAAGTGATTCGTACTTTGCTCACAGTGCTGCTTTAATATGCTAGGAAGCTTATTATTTTATGGGAACAAAAAACCTACGGTCCCGTCTGTGCCTGGGAAGTGCAAACTAACAGAGCTTTTTACAAGGCCACATATGCCAGCAGGGGTGTGCCCACTAAGTTCAATAAGGTGTAGGGTGGATGGGTGAATAATAGGTCTACAGTTTCGGATTAGATCATGCTGTTGTTAAGATGCTCTTTAGTGTGGGTTCACACTGGAACCCGCATCGGCTCCCAGCAGGGGTCCGGTGCGTGCTGGTTCAGTTTTTGAGGTTCAATTTCAGCTAAATTTGGGCTGAAACGGACCTGCTGCAGAGATGTGTGAACTGGCTCCATAGAGAGCCGGTCACAATCTCCTGCTTTGCGAATTGGATGCGGGGAAACCACATCCAATTTGCATAGGTGTGAACTCCTTAGAGTCTGAAATGCATTAAATATGATGATATCTTGACATGTGATCTGGGACAGTTCATTTAGACAGTATGTATTGGGTAGTTATTAGAATGTTTTGGTGGGGGTGTGAAAATTTCTTACCATATCTGTAATTTCCGGTTTATGAGAGCCGGCAAATAGGAGATACTATGACCTTTTCTACACATTTACTGGTCGATATCATTATGTTGGAAATGCTGTATAATAGCCATGGAGTTGTACTGGTTGCCTAGTGCCGATGCCTTCTTTGATTTGTGTGGCCTGGTTGTCAGGCTGTCAGAGTATTTTTTTCTGTGATATTTATTGTTAAAAGCAATAAAAAATAAATAACATAAAAAAAAAGCACTACATGTCATTTCTGTCTGCTGCATTGTTCATCTGCCATCAGCATGAATCACTGCATCTCATCAAGAACAATTTTCCTGACAGAGAAAAAATGGTGACGGGGAGGGATCTCCAGCAGAGTGACAGCCTTAGCTCTGTTCCTGTGTGCAGAGTAAAGGGGTGTGTCTCCTCTCTCCAATCAGCTCTCAGAGCTCTCCTCACTGAGCTCTGAGGGTAACTTCAGCTCTCCGCCACCTTTTTTCTGACAACTCAGACAAGCTTATAAATGCCAGACTATGAACAGATGTAGAGAAGAGAAGACTGCAGATAGACAAATACAACCTATGAAGGAGAATTTGTTTCATCTCTGTGGGGTTGATATACTAAGGCCCCTTTAACATGAGCAGAGCCCGTTTTGACAGGCTCCGCTGCTCAGCGGGGATCCATCCATTTATCCCCGCTGAACTGGCGGATGACAGGACAGTCTCTGCATGTGCAGAGACTGACCTGTCACAGCTCCATTCTCCTCTATGGAGGATCGGATGAAAACGGACCGTCTGTCCTTGTTCATCCGATCCGATAGGCGGATGGAAAATAGGGTTTCCATCCGTCTGTTTTTGGCGGATCGGAGTGGATTGGATGTCAGTGGACATGTCACCGCTGACATCCATCGCTCCATAGAGGACAATGGAGAGTCTGTTCGGGTCCGCCTGAAAAACTGACAGGTGGACCCAAACTATCCTCTCGTGAAAGAGCCCTAAAGCTGGAGAGTGCAAAATCGGGTGCAGCTGTGCATGCTAACCAATCAGCTTCTAACCACAGCCTATTCAATCAAGCTTTGACAATAAAACCTTGAAGCTGATTTCTGTGTGGAGCTGCACCAAATTTTGCACTTTCAAGCTTTAGTAAATCAACCCCACTGTATCACTTGAAGACAGTCCCTTCACTGGGTATAAATATGTAAGGGTTATCAGCCACTTTGAAATTGTGAACAAAACACAGAAAGGCAACCTGCACCATCATGCTACCAGGGGTCAGGATAGGCCCAGGTTCACTTTCACTTCCCATACAACAATACAATGCATGATATGAAATCTTTACCTGGGTCTGTTGCTCTCCTTAAACTGTGTCTGTCTGCTCCATAATGGTACTATATGTCCACTAAAATATGCTATAAGTAAGCACATTTTACAGAGTAAAGTAGGGACCGACCAGAAAGGAATTACTTTCAAGTGAAAGTCCAAGAAAAACCCAACTAACTCTAAACCTAATCTATCTAACCCCATAAAGCAAAAATCACTATTACTTACCTATTCTGCAGCCGATCCAGCTCGGTTACGAGCGGTGGAAGCTGTGTGCAGGAGAGGACCGACAATGGCTGTGAAATGAATAAAAAGTCATGTCACCCATAGACTTACTATGGGGCTGTCGGCTGCCTCTCCTGCACTCGCCTCCACACTGAAGCCACTGTTGACGCTGGTACCAGACTGGATCGGCTGCAGAATAGGCAAGTATAGCCATTTTTGCTTTACAGGGTTAGATAGATTAGGTTTAGAATGTGGCAGAGAGCAGGTGTAGGTGTTGCCTAAAAGTTCCACTTTCATGTAGTAGGCCAGCATGAACATGTATTGCAATATATGAACCAAAAATCCCAGATTAAGAGTTTTTAGTTATCTGAAATCTTGTGGCATTAATGAGAAGAAGAATACAGATGCTGAGAAAAGAAAGATGTGCATTTCTTCTTTACTTCCAGTAGACTCACCTGAAAGCGAACAGAGACCACAGCTCCACAGATCTCCTCCCCGACCATGAACTGCTCTCCTAGCATGGCTAAGATGAGATTCTCCCAGCATCGAGATGCTAGACCTTTACGAAGGCGAATTATCCACTTTCCTCCATTCTTGTTTGCATCATCCTACACAGAGAGCAAAGAATATATCCCATGAGACAGGCAACTGTTGAAAGAAGTATAATTAACCACTTGTCAACCAGCCGCCATCGTTATACGGTTGGCAGGTTGGCTCTCCTGCGCGAACAGCCATAGGTGTATGATGGTCCATGCATGGGAGATAGCGGGAGTGCATGCCCGCGGATCTGGCAGACTATGTTCGCCGGTGACCCGCGTTTGCGGTATACAGAGGCAGAATGAGGACAAGGCGGATCCCTGTTCTGTCAGATGTCATGTCAGAGACCTTCTGTTCCCAGTGATCGGGAACAGAGATCTCCGTTCTGTCCCTGGCAGCCCAGCCCCCACAACAGTTAGAACACACCCAGGGAACACACTTAACCCCTTGATCACCCCCTAGTGTTAACCCTTCCCTGCCAGTGTCATATAACCGAGGCAGATTGAGGATCTGCCTATATAAACAAATTGGATCCGTGTTCTGCCAGATGTCATGTCAGAGATCTTCTGTTCCCAGTGATCGGGAACAGCGATCTCGAACCTGTCCCTGGCAGCCCAACAGTTAGAAAACACCTAGAGAACACACTTAACCCCTTGATCGCCCTCTAGCGTTAAACCCCTTCCCTGCCAGTGTCATTTATACATTGATCAGTGCATTTTTATAGCACTGATCAATGTAATTATGTCCCTGGTCCCCAAAGGGTCATTTGGGGTCAGATTTGTCCGCCGCAATGTCGCTGGCCCGTTAAAAATCGCAGCCATTACCAGTAAAAACAATAATAAAAAAGAAAAAAAAAGTCTCCAAACCTATCCCATAGTTAACTTTTACACAAACCAATCAATATATGGCTATTGTGATTTTTTTTTTTACCAAAAATATGTAAAAGAATATATAAAAACGGCCTAAACTGATGAACACATTTGTTTATATTTTTTTATTGGATATGTATTATAGCAGAAGGTAAAAAAATGTTTTTAAAATGGTCATTCTTTGTTTATAGCACAAAAAATAAAAACCGCAGAGGTGATCAAATACCACCAAAAGAAAGCTCTATTTGTGGGGAAAAAAAGGACGTCAATTTTGTTTGGGTACAGCATCGCACGACCGCGCACTTGTCAGTTAAAGCGAACAGTGCCGTATCACAAAAAATGGCCCGGTCAGGGAGTAAATCCTTCCAGGGCTGAAGTGGTTAATACATTCAGCTTACTAACATTTACACACGTGTCAATTTTTGTCCAGCGCCACTGAAGACGGTGGAACACGGTTCTGGAAAATGCAGCTATTTATGAGAGAGAGAAAAAAAAAAAAATTAAGATATTTAAATTCAAAAGTGAAGTAAAGTCTGTGTTGGAGGTGGTACATGTGTGCTATTGTGTTTCTTGTAATACTAGATCAGCGTTTCTTAACTCCAGTCCTCAAGGCGCCCCAACAGGTCATGTTTTCAGGATTTCCCTCTGATGAAACGGCTGTGGTAATTACTAAAGCAGTAAAACTGATCAATTCACCTGTGCAAAATAATGGAAAGCCTGAAAACATGACGACTTGTTGGGTTGCCCCGAGGACCAGAGCTGAGAAACACTGTCCTAGATCACCGAGATGTTTTTGTGAGTCTTGTACTTTTAGAAATCTAGCCTGTTTCTCCTATCCCAGGCATTTTCATGCACCTAGCAGGCACCGGTGCAGTCAAAGTCCATGACAGACTGAAACACGGTGCAGCCACATGGGGTTGGGCACTGTACAGAGCGGTACTTGTGTGCAGGGCCCTATGCACTCAGGGATATAAACCCCCCCGTGTAGCAATTGGTACAGCTTCTAGCCGCGGCATATTTCAGCCTGTCATAGAATGTGACACGATGCAGGCAGAGGGGCTGAACGCTGCACCTGTACCTCCTAGGAACGCGTAAATGCCAGGTTTAAAAGCATATGGCTAGATAGCTAATGTGTATGTGGCCTTACAATCCACATTTTAATGCCATTGATGTAATCCATAATAATAAATAAAAAACCATCATTAAAAATTGGAACTGAACCAAAACTTTTCTTATGATTTTACAATAGGAGTGTGAAAGTTTTAGAACCATTGAAAGTTTTCACTACTGTCTGTGTGCTCACTGCAAATATTTTTACTTAATTCAGGTCTGTGTCAACCAGTTCAATGCACAAATGCAGCATGTTTTTGCGCCCTTACTGATCATTCAGAATGTGTTACAGGAGCAGTTGACCTGCTTCAGCTGCTTCTCCATTCCCACACACCTGTATGTGAAGAGAAGCAGTTCTGAACCCAACAAAAGCCCATGCCCTTCCTTTTCCAGAAAATGAAGTACATTTTGCCAGCAGGGATGCAGACAGTAATTAAAAGCATGACAGAAGTTCTAGCTTTTCCCCACTCTAATTTTTTTTATATTTTTTTGTCATTTCATTGGAGATATTTACTCTCACTTCCTCTCCTGTGATCACTGTTTACAAGACAAGAGGGGGAAAATCTTTCAAACAAAAAACACGGAAAAGAATAAACAACTAAAGTTCTAACATTTCCCACCGTGTGCAATGGAAACTAGCTTTAGCTGGAGTTCCAGTTTATTATAAGTACAGAATACAGTCCCCAGATTATCACCATGTAGTTTCTCACCTCCCACATTGGCTTGATCCCTTCCTTAAAAAGGTGAAAGTCGCTGTGCCCTGTCAGTTCCCCAGGACGTACCATGTGACTGTAGAACCTCCAGAACTGCTCCACCTATGATGGGAAAGGCAGCAGAGACTGTCAACTAACACTGATTTTAATTTATTTTAGTTTATAATCTTGGAATCAAATGCAAACAAGACATACATAACAAATACAAATATTCTCAAAATTACCTTTTCATCCTTTTTCCTAACAAGTACTGGCTATAAACTCAAATTTTGCATAATTAATACTAGGGAAACCATTTATTCCTCATGAACATGGATTACATCATCGATGAAAGGACACACTGATATACTGATGCCTGCTTGTGATTAAAACGAAAATTATACACAATTTAGAAAATTTAACTAGGAGAGAGGCACAGCAGGTCACTGCAAGATTGAAAATTCTTGGGGCTCGTTCTGATATGGAGCAGCCCTTGCGATCCCTATCTATGGTGAATCGCATTTTAGAGGGTGTTTGACAGGAGATAGGTCACCTCCTCACTGCCCTGTTTTAACCTTGAAAATGCTGACCCATGTCACAACTGCATGAACTGCACGCAGCTGTGGTGTGTTTCCATTGATTTAATAGGGTGGCATTCAGCGGCAGTACTGCCCACCAAGTGCGATAGGGGATCTAATTTTTGCCACAGTCTGTGTGGGCATGTGTACAGCCCTGAGTAAGAAGTTGAGCTGTAAGTGGCGCCGGCGTTCTTAAGCTGTAACTTTTACGCAGGACCTGTGCATTCCAAAGCTGCAGCGTTAGAGCATTTTTGACACTGAGCTACAAAACGCTCAATAACGCGCATTAGCGACGTAGCAACGTTAACCAGCATTTTTAGTTTTAAAATGTCAAAAAATAACAGAGGGATGGCTTTTTAACAAAATGTGACAATAAACGTGCATGAACACCAATGCTAAACGCTGAAGAAATCGCGTTTTTAATGCTGATTTTTTTTTTCCTGGCGTCGGTACCGATGTTACAGCACATTTTTTTGGAACACCAGTGTATAGGAGGCCTTATACTTGATGCGATTACCCCATTTAAAACTCAGCATGTACGACATTAACAGCACATTGGTGTAAAAACTATCCATTTTTCCCTTGTCCACACAAAATTTTAAAATCAGCAAATCTTATGGCAACATGCCCGCTGTAAAAAAGCCCCAAGGGCCTGTCCACACCTGATGAATTGTCAAACATAACCTGCAATTTGCCATTAAAGTGTATTCAAATGGAGGCATAAAAAAAAAAAAAAAAAAAAAAAAAAAAAAAAACACACACACAATGAAAAATGCACCATGGCATCACAATACAGGTCAAATTGGCAGGTGTGAAAAGCATTCTGGTGGGAGCAAGACCAGTCACAAATGGACTGTAGATCTAGCTAACTGATCAATCATACATCAAGTATGTCCAGCATGCACTCACAGAGGCAAAGGTACCGATTTGCTTGATGTTCTGTTCATAGCTCTGAGAGCTGGTTGGCCTACCCGGTGTCCTGCGAGAATACCAGAATGTGTAGTTGTATTGTAAAGGGTGCTCTGCTGGACCTGGCACTACGATCTGCAAAACAAAGAAAGAAACAGATATAAATGCAAGTCATCTCCCAAACATAGTACATCATCTTCAATCACAGACTACATTACTATGGTTCTTGGTTTAAACCCTGACTAGGATATTACCTGCATATTAAATTCTCCCTGTGCTTGCATGGATTTCCTCTGGGTACTCTGGTTTCCTCCCACTCCATAAACATGCTGGTAGGTTAATTAAAGTAGAACTATAGGCAAAACTTTTTTCCCCCCATTTTGAATAGAGCAAGGGAGGGTTGTAACACAGGAAATCACTACAAATTAAGGGAATTGCTTGGGGACCCCCGGGTCACCAGAACTAGTGTCCTCATTGGAAGATTTCCCCTCTATTACTTTTCTGAGGACAACCCAAAATTTGGGATTTTTTAACTTTCACTTTTAATGAGAATGGTAAACAGGGCACATAGAGAGGGTGACTCTCCCTAATGGAAGCACAGACAGCAATAAAAACTGGCAGGCATTCTAATCCCTCTTCACTCTATCCAAAAAAAAAAATAAAAAAAGTTTTGCCTTTATTATTTCAGGTACTTATATAGTGCCATCAATTTACGCAGCGCTTTTACATATGCATTGTACATTCACATCAGTCCCTACCCTCAAGGTGCTTACAATCTAAGGTCCCTAACACACATTCATACATATACTAAGGCCCATTTTAGAGAGAATCTAATTTACCTACAGCATGTCTTTGGAGTTTGGGAGGAAACCGGAGTACCCGGAGGAAACCAGGCACAGGGAGAACATGCAAACTCCAGGCAGGTAGTGTTGTGGTTGGGATTCGAACCAGCGACCCTTTTGCTGCCAGGCGAAAGTGCTATCCACTACACCACTGTGCCACTTTAGTTATACTTTAAGTCCTGTCTAAATTGACCCTAGTATGTGTATGTATGCATGCATGTGAGATAGAGACCTTAGATTGTAAGCTCCTTAGGACAAGGACTGATGTGAATGTACAATATGTAAAGCGCTGCATAAACTGTTTGCACTATATAAAAATCTGTAATAAATATGTAAATAATTAAAGTAGAATGGTAGCCTCTCGTTCAAAAATATGTGCTGCAGCACCTAAAGTAGTTGTGAAGTTCATTAGTATCAAAATCATAATGGAATAGCTAAATATAAAGCTTGCATGAATACAGTGGTGTAGTGGATAGCACTTTCGCCTAGCAGCAAAAGGGTCGCTGGTTCGAATCCCAACCACGGCACTACCTGCCTGGAGTTTGCATGTTCTCCCTGTGCCTGCGTGGGTTTCCTCCAGGTACTCCGGTTTCCAACCACACTCCAAAGACATGCTGGTAGGTTAACTGGATCCTGTCTAAATTGGCCTAGTATATGTATGTATGTATGTATGAATGTGAGTTTAGGGACCTTAGATTGTAAGCTCCTTGAGGGTAGGGACTGATGTGAATGTACAATGTATATGTAAAGCGCTGCGTAAATTGACAGCTCTATAGAAGTACCTGAAATAATAATAATAATAATAATAATAATAATAATAATAATGATGATGATGAATACAAATTTAGTTTTTGAAAAAAGGTGCCTGATTTTTATTATTCGGCTTGAAAAGTGCAGGTCCTGTGATTGTTGTGCATTCCTGAGCAATTCCCAGACCTGCTGGTATGGGTGTACAGAGTGGGGAAGGAGGCTTATCAGCTGTCTGGGGAAGCTACAGTAAATAAAGGGAAGGGGGATGGGGTGGGTTGTGGCTCTTACACAGACAATGGAAGAGATACAGGCACGGTGTGCAAGCACACAGTGTGTCTATATCCAACTGAGGAATGGCAGGAGGTAAACTGACCACTATGGCACAAATCGATTTCCATGCTTAGCGTGGTCATTTTACTATCAGGAAGAGGGCACAGGCAGGACAAACTAGGTAATCCAGAGGAACTGCAAGCAGTAATATCATATGGACATGAAGAAAAAAAAAAAAAAAAAAAAATCACATAGGCATACCTTCAAGACACACAACAGTTATTTTTCATTTTTAAGGTTAGAAACCAGGATGGGCTCGGGCGTGTTCGCAAGTGCACATGCCCGAGCCCGCCAGGAAGTGAAGCCGGCGCTGTGCTAATCACAGGCAGGGAGACATTTCCCCGATGTGCGGCTGCAGCGATCAGGGAATGTCTCCCTGCCTGTGATTAGCGAGCCCAGCCTTAGTTACAAGCACTTTAATTATAGGTACTTCTGCTCTCCCAGTTCTCTCTTAATACCCCCTGCAGATACTTGTTTATCCTACCAATGAAGTCTACCCAATGCAGCTTCCTTTGATGATATGGCAATGATGCCGCCCTGCTTCTGAATTCAGAGCAGAGTTGCCACTCTTATGTAGGCTGCACCTACTTGCCCTATAGATAAAAAAAAAGAATTTGCAGGGGGCATGACTATCCGCACAATCCCTGCTGATTCACAAGCTACAGCACCAAAGAGTGTGTACATACTTGTCACACTGACTGCCAGCCTTCTGGTGGCGATTACTTCCATAAGCACCAGAAAGTACTTGAGTACTGAAGATGACATCATTCGACGGCTGCAGGTCGACTCTATTGCGCAAATTGCTGTAGCTGCACAGCGGCATTTTAAGAGACTGTAGCAGGCATGCGCTTCAGCTGTACGTCTCTGGAGCCAATGCACGTAGCTAGCGGGCACGATGTCCGCCGGCCACCCACAATCATTCCTCACAGAGCCAGAGCAGGGATCTGTTAATGTAACATAATGATTTTACGTTCTGACCAAAGACATGCTTTAACCACCATAAATATGGTAAAACGTGAACATATATAACAAAAAAAACAAAAAAAGACAAAACAAATGTGTTTCCAATGAAATGTCTAAGGAATTCTCCAAGACACAATTTTAACTCAACTGCACTCACTGTTATACCATGGGTTGTGCTGTTTTTACACAGGCGGATACCAGTATGAAGCAGCAAAGTCAGATCTTTTCTAGCAAAGATCAAACGACAAAAGGAAGTTTTAAAAACGGCAGGTTAAAATCGTTCGCTTTACTATAAACTTCAATAAAAGGTCCTCCTGTAGAAAAACTAGAGGGCAGTAAAGGTGTAATCCATATTGTAAGCAATCATTTTTGACAGGTTGTTTCCATTTCTATTTTATAGATTACAGAATCTACAAAAGAGGTTCAGCTGTGCACTACTAATAGCTCCACCTTTACCTCTAGTTAAGTTTTACTGATGAGACCCTATATCAGTGATGGCGAATCTATGGCACACACGTGCTGGCACTCAAGCTCTCTGAAAGCACTCAAGCTTATGGAGCCAGCAGCACAAGAATGGGGGGGGGGGGATCCCCCAGCCAAGCAGTTACTTGCACTGGCGGTGCAGGCATGAAGGAGCCAGCTTCCTTCCACACATCAGTGCAATCGGGCGGCAGGGCAGGCTTGCATCGGCGCCTCTATTGGTTCCAGCATTCGGGCTTGCCTTTAACCCGCGCACCTCTCTGCACCATTTCCACCAGGTCGTGACGTCACTCCCGTGCGACCGCTACAGCTCCCTCCACCTGTGGTTCCATAACACAGGCCATTGGATCCACGTATCATGTGTCCTTGGTCAGGATCTCCTGGCAACGGCACTTCTGTGACATCTCGCCTAGGAGCTCAACTGTGTCCCACCAGAGCCTCCTTGTCATCCATGCAGCCCCAGCCTCCAGGTACTTTGAGGGTAGGTCCTTCACCGTGATTCATGTATGACTGCAACCAGGCTGCTGTATTCCATGGTTCTCCTTACTTTCATTATTTATGTAATAATTTTCTTACTTTCATTCATCAGAAGCCCGGTTTCATTTTAATACCATGGTCCAGTGCTTTCTTCCCATGTTGGTTTGTTTTAGTTTTGCCTCATTGATCTTTGAGTTTGGGAGAGCAGCGGCCTCAGCTCAATCATTTCTTTTAATCACATTGGGTCATTGTTTATGCACCTGGACATTTTGTTTGTTTTGTAAATCCCAGTTCTGAGCGTAACACACTCCTGATCCCTGCATTCTGAGCGCAACACACTCCTGATCCCTGCACTCTGAGCTTAACACACTTCTTTAAAAAAGCACAATCGTTTTTTTTTGGGCAGAATCGTATGTTTCAGAGGGATGATCAGTCCCATCCTCTGCCGCTGGTAGGTTTAATTCCATGTTGGCACTTTGAAATAAATAAAGTTGGTCTTGTGTTGCAGTTTGGGCACTCGGGCCCAAAAAGGTTCGCCATCACTGCCCTATATAATCAGCCTCAGACATACTGCTTGCCCAGGTTTCTCCTGCTGTGCACAAAAGGTGGCTATAACTTCGCATCATCACTTCCACGCTTACCAGTTTGTTCTTCATGTTCTACATAGTAATAAATAAACCTGGCTCCCCACCTTCTTCCTAGAGGAGTTCTGATTCTTGTCCTTGTCATTCTTTTCCTTCTCACTGTCTTTCTGTGTGCTGTTCTCCTCATTCTGATCATGATCCCCGCTGTCATCATCTTTCAGCCTGCAACACAAACAGTAATTATAGCACAAGGTGTGCTACCCACATACAATAAAATAACAAGAAAACACTGCTTAGGTCAACCCTGCTAATGTAACACAGCTATAATTTGGCTGTATGTGTTCCTCCATTATGTAGGAGTAGAAATGAGAGTTCATACACTTTGTCTGACAAGTGGCAAACCATGGCTCAAACATACTCCTACTGTTCAACAAATATAAAATGACAAAACAGGCGTGTCCCTTATCACAGATTAGACATGCTATGTGTCTTCTGCAATAAAACAAACGTACCTGTCTATTTTCAAACTTCTTCAGAATGTATAAAATATACATTCCTGGCACACTTCAGTGCCAATATGAATGAACACCTCTGAGCATGCACAGAAGTAACATCATTCCCCTGTCAGCCAATCAAGACCATGAAAACCCAGCACATAGAAGTAGTACTTGCAGACTGGTTGTAAAGCCTTAGGCCCCTTTCACACTTGAGCGACTTAGGACTGCAAAGTGATGATTTCCAATAATTACCATTCATAGTCCCTGCACTACTTTGGTCCTACTTTGATGCGAGCTGAGGTCCATAGACCTCAAGTTTACACAGGCATTCCCTGAAATCGCAGCAAAATTGCACAATTTTAAAGTTGCGACAGTGTGAATGGGGCTTAAGGTTTTTCACATTAATGCATTCTATGCATTAAGGTGAAAGACCTTTTGTGCTGCAGCTCCGGTCTGGTCACATGATCAGCTCCCAGCGCCAGCTTCAGGGGAGCTTCTGCAGTGTTCTCTTAACTCCCTTCAAAGCACTGAGTCCAGTGCCTTTCTCCTGCTCTGTTCTTCTGTTATTAGCATAACTTCCGACAAGTTCTCCTACACCAGGGCTTGACAAATTTGCCTTGAATCTAGGAGCCGGCTGAAAAAGTTAGGAGCCAGTTTTTTATAGCGTAGTGTTGGGTTGTCAGCGCCAGGGGTAAGACAAGTAATTCTGTTGGGTTGTGATGCGATATTTTTTGACCGAGGATTGAAAAAGTCGGCCGAGGATCTAAGTTCCGTTTAAACAGTTCGGGACCACATCCTCTTGAACAGCCTTCAATACGATTATTGTCTTCTTGTCTCGTCCTCTTTCCGTGACCTGAGTCACGAAACTTCCCTCAATTCTCTTGTGACGTCTTCGAGGGGACTTCGACCGCGACCCTCGACTAGTACACTGGTCTGGCCTCGACGTCGTGTTTTCCAGAAAGTGGAATTACGTATCTTACGTAATTACACTTTTTGGAATTCGGGGTAAGTGTGACAGCGTTGAAATTTTAACACGTTAAAACGAC
>BLSH010190564.1:851054-861807 GCA_018402905.1 Glandirana rugosa
TACATGTGTGTCCCCCACAGTGACTTTTCATTGCTCTGGTGGGTTTCCGGTCACCATGAAATACTGGAGCCCAGCTGCACATAGAGTGGTAATTGTTGATGGCACACAGGGCTTTATCACAATTTTGTTGCTTAGAATAAAGGTCACTTTTCTCGCGGTGTGACATCATCTTTCATATTATACAAAAAAATAATGGGCTAACTTTACTGTTTAGTTTTTTTTTATTCATTAAAAGTGTATTTTTTTCCAAAAAATTGCGCTTGAAAGACCGCTGCGCAAATACCATGTGACATAAAATATTGCAGCAACCGCCATTTTATTCTCTAGGGTCTCTGATAAAAAATAATATATAATGTTTGGGGGTTCCAAGTCATTTTCTAGCAGAAAACACTGGATATTTAATTGTAAGCCACTAATGTGAGAGAGGATTTAGTCTTTAAATGGTTAAACTTTCCTGATAGCCCGGAGATCATTGCTTTGAAAGAAGATACATTGTTGTTCCTTTATTCTTGTAACTCTCAACAACTAGAAGAAGATACATTGTGTGTTACTTTTCTTCATTCCAAGTAGAAACAAATATCCCGGGAAGCCGGGCAGCCGGCCAAGTTTAACAGCTGTTAGATTAAGCAGAGAAGGCTCTCGGCTCTCGCTGAATCTGACACGCTGTTTTAACATAGGGAGAGAAGGAACGGCTGACACTCGCCAGGACGCGATTTCTGGTCGCCATGGCGACCTGGCGCCTGGGGTTTGTCGAGGCCTGTCCTACACGCAAGTTAAAACCAGGCTGAATTTTGTGTTGGGGAGGTTGCTATAAAATAGATTAGCAGAGAGCTGAACTATTCAAGAAGCAGCTCTCTCTGCAAGTATCTGCCTATGTGGAGACTTGCAGAGAGAGCTGCTTCTTGGCTTGGCTGTGTGCCCAGACTTCACACTCAGTGCTGAACAGGTAGAGAAAATCTGTAACATGATGTGCACGTTCTAAAGGATATATAAAGCTGAAGACAGCAGAAATACATGTAAAATATATGCAGGGAGATTTGTTTCATCCCTGTGTATCTCTAAGGCTGTTCAATTCACTGTCTACATGTGAGGGTTTACATCCATGTTAAATAACAAACAGGTCATATTTACCTGCTCTGTGTGATGCTTTTGCACAGAGCAACCCTGATCCTCCTCTTCTCAGGTCCCCTGCCATCTGTGTGCCCCTCCCCTTTGCTGGGTGCCCCCCATAGCAAGAGAAGATATCGAAATTCAAGTATTCTTGAACAAAGCATCTTGGTGCTGCCAATTCATAATTTTTTGACTTGGCTGACTTGATTTCATCTGATCTAAATGGAGTGTAAATTGATTAGAAGAGAAGAAAATGCTATTCGAGTTACTTGCCGATTTGTTTGAATCACACATCGGTTAGATAACAGAACTGAAGTGTGTATGACGGCCGTTAAGCTGAGCATACACTATACGAGATTGTACAATCTCCTTTAGATCTTCCAACAGCTATGTAGTACAGGGGCCTGTCTGATTTCATACCATCTGAATAGATTTTTTAGGCTTGTCTTCATATTATGTGGTCTTGGTAAATATAAAAGGAGACTGTACAATCAGCTTGTTTAACCACTTACAAACCGAGCCTGTTTTTTGGGTTCAGTGGTTAAGAGTTAAAAACATGTTTTTTTGCCGTAAAATTACTTAGAACCCCCAAACATTATAGATTGTTTTTTTTCTAACACCCTAGAGAATAAAATGGCGGTCATTGCAAAATTTTATGTCACATCGGATTTGAGCAGCGGTCTTCCAAGCGTGCTTTTTTTTTTAAATAAATTCAGTTTTTTTTAGTTAAAAGGCCATTTTCCATATTGTGAAAGATAATGTTACGCTGAGTAAAATGATACCCAACATGTCATGCTTCAAAATTGCATCCGCTCGCGGAATGGCAGCAAACTTTGCAACTTAAAAATCTCCATTGGCGATGTTTAAAAAATTCTACAGGTTAGCAGTGACCTCCACCAGTCACCCGTCAGCCATCAGTGACCTCCACCCGTCACCCATCAGTGACCACCACCAGACACCCGGCACCCATCAGTGTGCACCACCAGTCACCCATCAGTGACCACCAGACACCGGTCACCCATTAGTGACCACCTCCAGACACCTGTCACCCATCAGTGACCCCCACTAGTTACCCATCAATGACCACCACCAGACACCCATCAGTGACCACCACCAGACACCCGGCACCCATCAGTGTGCACCACCAGTCACCCATCAGTGACCTCCACCAGTCACCCGTCACCCATCAGTGACCTCCACCAGTCACCCGTCACCCATCAGTGACCACCACCTGTCACCCGTCACCCATCAGTGACCACCACCAGACACCAGTCAGTGACCACCACCAGACACCCGTCACCCATCTGTGACCACCACCAGAGACCCGTCACCCATCAGTAACCACCGGCAGTCACCCATCAGTGACCACCGCCAGACACCCTCACCAATCAGTCACCACCGCCAGACACCCGTCACTGACCACCGCCAGACACCCGTCACTGACCGTAACAGCCATGAGTAAACATCACCTGTAAAAGTCTCACACATGTGGTATCGCCCTACTCGGGGGGAGTAGTAGAATGTATTTTGGGGTGTCATTTTTGCTACATACATGCTATGTGTTGGAAATATCATATAAATGTACAACTTTGTGTAAAAATAAAAGCGGTTTCATTTTTTTCCCACAATTTCCAAAAACTACTGGAAAAAAATGACATGTTCAAAAGACTCATTATGCCTCATAGATTATACGTTGGGGTGTTTGCTTTCCAAAATGGGGTCATTTTGTGGGCAATTCCATTGTCCTGGTGCTCCAGGACCTTCAAAAGTGTAATAGGGTGTTGAGAAATGAGATGTGTAATTTAGGCTTGTAGAACGCCTGAAGGTGCTAGTTCAATGTTGGGCCTTTGTATGTGGTCAGGCTATGTAAAAGTCTCACACATGTGGTATCGCCGTACTCAGGAGGAATAGTAGAATGTATTTGGGGTGTCATTTTTGCTATGTACATGCTATGTGTTAGAATTATCTTATAAATGGACAACTTTGTGTAAAAAAAAAAAATGCGTTTTCATTTTTTTCCCACATTTTCCAAAAACTACTGGAAAAAAATGAACCGTTCAAAAGACTCATTATGCCTCATAGATTATACGTTGGGGTGTTTGCTTTCCAGAATGGGGTCATTTTGTGGGCAATTCCATTGTCCTGGTGCTCCAGGGCCTTCAAAAATGTGATAGGTCGTCATGACATTAGATGTGTAATTTATGTCCCTAAAATACCCTACGGTACTCCCTGCATGTTGAGCCTGTGTATGTGGCCAGGCTGTGAAAAAGTCTCAGACATGTGATATCGCCATACTCAGGAGGAGTAGCAGAATGTGTTTTGGGGTGTAATTTGTGGTATGCATATGCTGTGTGAGAGAAATAACCGGTTAAAATGACAATTTTGTGGAAAAAAAAAGAAAAAAAAAATCTTCATTTTGCAAAGAATTGTGGGAAAAAATTACAACTTCAAAAAAATTCACCATGTCTCTTACTAAATACCTTGGGATGTCTACTTTCCAAAAAGGGGTCATTTGGGGGGTATTTGTACTTTCCTGGATTGTAAGGCTGGGTTCACACTATCCGACAAAAAAACGGTCCTACTTTGCTGTGCGATTTACGGTCCTACATAGGGTCAAAGTCGGACCGTTTGTCTGTGAACAGGGATCCGACTTTGATCCCGACACTTTGTGCTCTGGGGATTTTGAAGGGGAACTCCACGTCAAATTTAAAAAAAAAAAAAAAACTGGCATGGGGTCCACCTCCAGGAGCATACCAGGCCCTTTGGTCTGGTATGGATTTTAAGGGGAACCCCCCACGCCAAAAAAACGGCGTGGGATCCCCCCCACAATCCATACCAGACTCTTATCCGAGCACGCAGCCCGGGAGGCCAGGAAAGGGGGTGGGGACAAGCGAGTGGCCCCCCCTCCTGGACCATACCAGGCCGCGTGCCCTCCCCCACCCCAAAGCACCTTGTCCCCATGTTGATGAGGACATGTTGATGAGGACAAGGGCCTCTTCCCGACAACCCTGGCCGGTGGTTGTCGGGGTCTGCGGGCGGGGACTTATCGGAATCTGGAAGCCCCCCTTTAACAAGGGGGCCCCCAGATGCCGGCCCCCCCCCACCCTATGTAAATGAGTATGGGGTACATCGTACCCCTACCCATTTACCTGGAAAGAAATATGTACACAAAAAACCACACAGTTTTTTAAAATATTTTATTAAATCAGCTCCGGCTGTGCCTTATATTGGCATGGGGCGTGGCCACCAGATGACATCACCCAGAGGCACCATCATGGGGGCGGAGCTGTGACATCATATGGGGTGGGGCCGGCAGAAGACGCCGTAGAGAAGGAGAAGAAAGAAGACCCCTCAGAAGATGGAAGACCCCGCAAAAGAGCCGAAGAAAGAAGAGCCAGAGAGGGGAGAAGACCACCGGAGCTGATTTAATAAAATATTTTAAAAAGCTGTGTGTTTTTTTGTGTACATATTTCTTTCCAGGTAAATGGGTAGGGGTACGATGTACCCCATGCTCATTTACATAGAATGGGGGGCCGGCATCTGGGGGCCCCCCTTGTTAAAGGGGGCTTCCAGATTGATAAGTCCCCGCCCGCAGACCCCGACAACCACCCTCCAGGGTTGTCGGGAAGAGGCCCTTGTCCTCATCAACATGGTGACAAGGTGCTTTGGGGTGGGGGGCGCAGAGCTCCCCCTGCCCCAAAGCACCCATACTCCCCATGTTGAGGGCACGCGGCCTGGTATGGTCCAGGAGGGGGGCACTCGCTTGTCCCCACCCCCTTTCCTGGCCTCCCAGGCTGCGTGCTCGGATAAGAGTCTGGTATGGATTGTGGGGGGGAACCCACGCCGTTTTTTTGGCGTGGGGGTTCCCCTTAAAATCCATAACAGACCAAAGGGCTTGGTATGCTCCTGGAGGGGGACCCATGCCAGTTTTTTTTTTTTAAATTTGGTGTGGAGTTCCCCTTCATGATCCCCAGAGCACAAGTTGCATGCCAAAGTCGGATCAGTGAAGACACTGATCAGACTTCAATGCTTTTCAATGGGCTGAAGTAGGATCAAAGTCAGACAAAAGTAGTACAGGAACCTTTTTCAAAGTCGGTCCGACTTTGAAAACTTGTGCTCCTCATGTCGGTCTAAGAATCGGACTAGTGTGAACCCAGCCTTAGGGTCTCAAGAAATGAGATAGGCCATCAGTACATCAGGTGTGATCAATTTTCAATGATTGGCACCATAGCTTGTAGACTCTATAACTTACACAAGGACCAAATAATATACACTTATTTGGGTTATTTTTACCAAAGATATGTAGCAGTATAAATTTTGACCAAAATTTACAAAGAAAAATTACTAATTTGCAAAATTTTATGACAGAAACAAAGAAAAAGGCATTTTTTCACCAAATTTTCAATCTTTTTTTATTTATAGCACAAAAAATAAAACCCCCCCTAGTGATTAAATACCACCAAAAGAAAGCTCTATTTGTGTGAAAAAAGGGATGCAAATTTCATTTGGGTACAGTGTTGTATGAATGAGTAATTGTCATTCAAAGTGTGATAGCACTGAAAGCTGAAAAATGGCCTGGACAGAAAGGGGGTTTTCGTGCCCGGTACTGATGTGGTTAAAGGAGAATTATGGGATGTAAAAAAACAAACACCCATAATCACATCAATGCTGCAGCATTTTTTCCCATACCAGCCTTTAGGCTGGGTTCACACTGATACGGTCTACAGCATCGCATGTCATTTGTACAAGAATTGCACCGGATTCCTGTACAAATTACATGCAAATTCAGTGCGGTGCTAATTGAGCCAAACATTATTCATGGCTCAATTTGCACTGGACCTGTACCACAACTGTGCAGGATTCTTTTTTTTTTTTTTGTCCGCACTGGAATCGGATCACATGGGTGTACAGACCCATACGATCTGATTCCACAGTTCGCACTGCGTTCTGCAAACCGATTTGAGGGCATCATTAACTTTATATTGACACCCACATCAGTTCATAGAGCACAGTGTGAACTGCCTGCGATTCTGATACGGTGTGCGAAACGCACAGGAATGCAGTGGTTCCCGCACCGCCTCAGTGTGAACCCAGCCTTAGACTGAATAAGAGATCACACTGTCGATCGCTCAGTTCTGAGTCTGCTCCTGCAGTGCTCACTGGAGTGGCAGGCTGGGGATAGGGCGGGTGCAGCTAAAAGGCAGAGACAGCCGTTAATCAGGCAGTGTTATGGTAAGATGGCCACCACTCATCTCTATGCCCTTGACATCAGTATATGTATCAATATATAATTTTTTTTTTCAAAGCACCCCCGTCCACACACGCAGTAGTGAACGCATACGTAGGTCACGTCCACATATGTAAATGGTGTATGCACCACACACGTGAGGTATCGTTGTGAACATCTGAGCGAGAGCAATAGTTCTAGCACTAGACCTCTGTAACTCTAAACTGGTAACCTGTAGAAATTTATAAAGCATCGCCTATGGAGATTTTTAAGTACCTAAGTTTGGCTCCATTCCACGAGTGTGCGCAATTTTAAAGCATGACATGTTAGGTATCTATTTACATGGTGCAACATCATCTTTCACATTATACAAAAAATTAGGGTATATACCACACACGGTCCATTTTTTAAATTAATGAAAGGCTAAGTAAATTCACCTTTGATCATCACTTTTTTTTTTTCTAAATTCCAGATCCACTATGTACCAATATAGCATTCATGTACTTTTTTTGCAAAAATATCAACGCTTTCCATTCATTCTACAGACACTTAGCTTACTGTCCTCATCCACGTTTCCAGACGTTTCCATTCGTAATGTCTTACCTTCACACAGACTATAGGTAATGACACAGGAAGGAGCTGACCTCATTAGCACACAGCCTGCATCATGCACCCTCCTACCTACTCACCCACTCACAGGTGCACGTTTTTTAACCACTTGCCGACCGCCGATCGGAGATTGACGGCGGCAAAGTGGCTCTGTAACGCAAAACGCCGTCATACGATGGTGGCTGCGATACAGAGATACTGTGAGCGCGCGCGCGCGCTCACTGTGTTCGGGGAGGGCCAGGGAGCGGGTGCAGCGGCTTCGATTGCCGCCGGCCACCCGCGATGCCCCCCCCGGAGCGAATGAGCGGAGGTCCGTGTATGTAAACACGGACCTCCGCTCTGTGTGAGGGGGAAGGGAAGTGATCACAGCCTTCTCGTACATGAAGGCTGTGATCACTTCCTTTCCCCAGCTAGGCAAGTCCCCCTACAGTAAGAACACGCCCAGGGAACACAGTTAACCCTTAGAGCGCCCCCTGCAGGTTAACCCCTTCACTGCCAATGGCATTTACACAGTAATCAGTGCATTTTTATAGCACTGATCGCTGTATAAATGCCAATGGTCCCAAAAAAGTGTCAAAATGTTCCGACATGTCCGCTGAAATATCGCAGTACCGCTAAAAATCGCAGATCGCCGCCATTTTTAGTAAAAAATAAAAAAAAATAAAAACCCCAAAAATGAATTCTCATCATCCGTAAACGCGGCCACTTTTGCGCAAACCAATCAATAAACGCCGATTGCGATTTTTTTTATCGCAAATATGATGAAGAATATAAATCGGCCAAAAACGGTGAAAAAAAATGTTTTTTTATATTTTTTTTTTTGGATTTGTATTTTAGCAAAAAGTAAGAAATTTGGGTTTTTTTGCAAAATTGTCGCTCTTCTTTTGTTTATAGCGGCGATCAGAAATGACGCAGAGGTGATCAAATACCACCAAAAGAAAGCTCTATTTGTGGGAAAAAAAGGACGCCAATTTCGTTTGGGTACAACGCCGCACGACCGCGCAATTGTCAGTTAAAGCGACGCAGCGCCGAATCGCAAAAAGGGCTCCGGTCCTAAAGCTGGAAATCCTTCCGGTCCTTAAGTGGTTAAATGAGATGCAATCAATCAGTGATCACCCTTCTCAGTAAATTCACAATAAATTAGATTGTATAGTGTATGGCCATGTTTATACACCTAAAATTACTAGATGTGCTTTCAGTGCCATTAATTGGTAAGAGCACACCAAACACAGAAGCAAACACATATTTTGCCATGTGAAAAAACGAGGGGCAAATGTTGCACAACGTACAGAAAAAAAAAAAAAAAAAAACACAACCCACAAAACGCCAAAATGCCCCATTGACTACATGTAGTGCAGCCAATTGAAATCAACGGGCTGCCCTATGCGTGTCACAGGAAAAAAACGACACAAAACGTTTGCTTCCACTATGCTAGATGTGAATGGGGCCTGAAAGTGAAATTGGTGCGATAACACAATACAATGAGGCTCCATTCACATCTGTGTGTTTCCTTGCATTTCAGAAATGTGCTGCAACAAAAATCCCAGTAAAAAAACGCACCAAGCTACGCTCTAAAAAAAGTTTTGAAGCTTCTTTGGGGCGATTGCTGGGTGTAAGGCGGCCCATTAAGGTGGATGGGCTGCCCTATGTGTGATGAGTGAAAATGCTCAAATGCCTCCCCAAAGGTGAACTTACCCTTTAAGCTGACTGCTGTTAAAGAAAAACAAAAATCCGGGCAGCCTGCCAAGTATCTCACAACATTGCTGATAAGCATAAACAATGTATCTTTTGGTTCTATTTGCCTGTGAGCCTGCATTCACAAATGGGTGACCCGACTTCGTTGCGACTTTGCTAGGCGATTTTCAACACGACTTGAGGCGACTTACAACGCAACCCTGCCTGTGTCCAATCAGAGAAGGGAGGGAGGGGGTTGCCTTCAAAAAACTGTAAAGTCCCTTCAATATAGATGGGGGATCCGATTTGGAGGCAACTTTCATTGAATTCTATGGGCACAAGTCAGATAGAAGTCGCCCTGAAGTCGTACAGGAACCTTTTTTGAAGTCGGAGCAACTCAGTAGCGTACATTAAGATGGCTCCCATTCATTTCAAATGGGATTTAAGATGTCAAGCGACTTGGGGCGACTTGAGTTGACAGAAGTCAGAGGGCAAGTCGCCCCTGTGTGAACGGGCTCTGAAGCACCTGAAAACTGCCTCCCCTACAGCCCCTGACTGCTTTCACACTGGGGCGATGCGCTTGCAGGACGGGGGAAAAAAAAGTCCTGCAAGCAGCAACTTTGCGGCGGTTTAGGAGCGGTGTACACACCGCTCCTAAACCGCCCCTGCAATTGGAATGAATGGGCACCGATTCCGAAGCCAACAACAAGTATGCCGCTCTGAGCTTCAGAAACTTACCAGTTTGGCGCTTCTTAGGTTTCTTGTAAACGCGGTTTATCCTGACAGAAGAAAATCAGTGTTAGAAACTCACTTAAAGCGGAGTTCCACCCTAAAGTGGAACTTCCGCTGGTTGGATTCCTCCCCCCCTCAGGTGTCACATTTGGCACCTTTCGGGGGGGAGGGGGAAGAGGACACCTGTCTTTAGACAGGTGTCCTTTTCCACACTTCCGGGAGTTCTGGCCGGCGGACGAAGCAGCTGACGTCAGAAGCCGGCTCCCTCCTCCCTGCTTGCTCTGCTACTGGCCGCCTGGCCAGTAGCAGAGCGTGGCAGAGCTCGCGCATGCGCGGTAAGGTGCCCGGCGTGAAGCTGTACTGCTTACACGTCCGGGTTCCCTTACCCGCGATGGAAGCGGCTGCACCCGTCCCCCGATCCGAAGATCGGCGGCGGGTGCCGACATCGCTGGAGTCCAGGACAGGTAAGTGTCCTAATATTAAAAGTCAGCAGCTACTGTATGTGTAGCTGCTGACTTTTAATTTTTTTTTTTAGCCCGGACCTCCGCTTTAAGCTTTATTTTTTTCAAACAAGTTTAGGTGAGTTTAGCAGCGTTTAACAGAGTTTGGAGTTTATTTATTTCATTGGCCAGAATTTGCATAAACGTGCCTAGAAGTTTATGCATGTTTAACATCGTCCAATGTCAGAATTCCGGCTCCTGAACGCGATTTTAGGGTGTTAGCCTATAAACTCCTCTGGTGATAAACTGCTAAAAAGGTCCATGTGTACATGGACACATAGAAGAAAATAGAGGGGAGTTTAAAGCGGAGTTCCGCCCCCACCCATCCAAAAATTAAGTGAGTAAGCAGCTACAAATACTGTAGCTGCTGACTTTTACTATTAGGGCACTTACCTGTCAAGGCATCCAGCGGTGTCCTCACCTGAGCTGATCCTTGAAATCGGCTCTACGGTGATGACATAAACCAAATACGTGTAGCGCTACAGACAAAACACCGCATAAATTTGAAATGTTATAATCTCAAATAGTGAAACAAATTGGTGACAAGTAAAGTTGAAATAAGCAAAAACTATTAAAAGTCCAAATAAATATGAGAAGTATCTTTTAGTCCTGTCAAGACACCCGATACTATGATAATGAATCTTGAAATGAACAGTGGTTAAACAAAGTGATAAACTCTAATATTGTAAAGTTTAAATACGCCACAAAACAGACATCGCGATGTGCATAAACCAAATACAGTAGTGGCATCTCGGCTAAAGTTCCTAGTCGAGTCCACTCCTGTGGCGACCTACGGAACTGTCCATTCACGGGATTATCATTTTCAGTCGTCGATGTCATAAACATCGACGAATGAGTGAATTAAAAACCTACCCACCCCCGCCTTGAGGCGAAATTTGAG
>BLSH010190564.1:866828-886957 GCA_018402905.1 Glandirana rugosa
TCACAGAAACTAAAAAAAAGTGTTTTTTTTTCAAAATTTTCGCACTTTTTTCAATTATGTCGCAAAAAATAAAAAACCCAGAGGTTCTTAAATACCACCAAAAGAAAGCTCTATTTGTGTGAAAAAAATGATACAAATTTTTTTGGGTGCAGTGTAGCATGAGAGAGTAATTGAGATTCAAAGTGTGAGCGCTGAAAGCTGAAAATTGGTCTGGGCAGGAAGGGGGTATAAACGTCCTGTATTCAAGTGGTTAAAAACGTTTACTGGTTACATGTTTAGAGGTACAGAGGAGATCTAGTGCTACAATTATTGCTCTCGCTCTAACGCACCCGGCGATCCCTCTGTGATTTGAACACTGTTTACATATGCGGGCGCGACTTACTCGCGGGGATGGGGCGCTGTCGATTTTTTTTTTTTAATTATTTATTTTACCTTTTTTTTTTTTTTTTTTACACTTTCTCTTTCATTTTTTTTTTTTTGATCACTTTTATTCCTATTACAAGGAATGTAAACATCCCCTGTAATAGGAATGTTGCGTGACAGGTACTCTTTATGGAGAGATATTGGGTCAATAAGACCCCACATCTCTCCTCTAGGCTGGAAAGACTGAGATCAGAAGAAAAAAAAAACAGCGATCTCAGTCTTTTCAGCCGAGTTCACATCACGTGACCTGGACGTGACGTCATACGTCACGCCTGGACCTCCGAGGTGAGATGACTGGTGACCGCTATGATCATTCTCACGGTGCAGAGAATCGCCGGTGGATTAAAATGATATCTGAATGATGCCTGTAGGTGCCGCCATCATTCAGATATCAGTGCTAAAAGACAAGGATGTCTTTGGACGTCCGGTGGTCGGCAAGTGGTTCAACAAGATATTTTTTAATACACGAAACGTTTTTTTTTTTCCCCAGAAGAAAAACGTGTTTGAAAAATTACTGCGCAAATACTGTGCAAGATAAAAAGTTGCAACGACCACCATTTTAATTCCCTAGCGTCTTTGCTAAAAAAAAAAAAAAAAAAAAAAACATATATAATGTCTGGGGGTTCTGAGTAATTTTCTAGCAAAAAAAAAAAAAAAATGATGATTTTTTTACATGTAGGAGCAAAGTGTCAGTATTGATCTGGGAAGCAAGTGGTTAATGGCTGTGTGTTGAGTTATTTTGATGGGACAGCAACTTTACACTGTTATACAAGCTGTACACTCACTACTTTACATTGTAGCAAAGTGTAATTTCTTCAGTGTTGTCACATGAAAAGATAAAATAAAATATTTACCAAAATGTGAGGGGTGTACTCACTTTTGTGAGATACTGTATATCTATCTATATTTATATTTTTAGCAGAGAGCCTAGAGAATAAAATGGATGTTGTTGCAATATTTTATGTCACATGGTATTTGTGCAGCGGTCTTTCAAACACAAAAATATAGTTCAATGAAAAAAAAATAATAATAAAAAAATAAAATAAAAGCTAAACAGTAAAGTTAGCCCAATTTTTGTGTATAATGTAAAAGATAATGTTACACCGTGAGAATCATGATCTTTATTTTAAGCAAAATACTTGTGATTCTCACTTTTAGCCAGAATGGTGCAGCTCTAGCGCCTGTGCATGTAAACGGTGATGTTCAGCACGCGGCCGTATACAGCATGTGCAGACCCTGGGCAGCGGAAAGCGGTGTAAGGCCCTACACACACAGGTGTATTAAAAAAAAAAACTTAAAGTCGGGCCTGATGTCACACGATTTCGTCAGCGTTTTGCATCGGCATTAATGTGCGTCACCGTCAATAGGCGTTTGGTTGAAAAAAAACATTCCTTTGCTATTTTTTAACCTGAAAACGCGCGTTAGTAAGCGTTTTGCTAGCTCAGCGTCAAAAACGTCATAACGCTGCAGCTTCAGAACGCGCTGGCCAGGGGTTCTACTTTCATCTCACTAACACTGACGCCATATACAGCTCAAAACCGTCAGCGTTTTTATGGGGCCATTGAATAACATAGAGAGCTGCAAAAACCCGTGGCGCTAAACAACGTCTGTGTGTATGAGGCCTACGTTTTACACCCTAGCACACAGGAGCTGAGGATTGTCTGTGCTCATGAGGCCTAGACCTTTATAAACTTAGTGTTCCTCTCCTGGTCACAAACATAAACAAGAGAACTAGAAACTCTATAGATTGGGAAGGGATAGTAATCCTCATCTCCTATCACCCCTGCCTCTCCCATAGAGCTTGCTGGGTACAGTGCAGGTAGTGCCCACCCTCCCATACACTGTAATGAGCCCTGCCACCCCCACCATCGTCTAACATCAGCATTCGTGGCAGCTCCATGGTAATGTGACATGTTGTCATTCACTTCCCCCACTACAACGATCGCTTTCCTCTCAGTGTACACAGTGCTGCGGCCTACACAGCCCCCTCCTCCCCACAGCCCAATCTAATGGTTCCGCTCACACCGGGCGCCTCCTATTAAGAGGACATGTATGAAGACAACGGCGGGGTCCCGCACTCACGCATCAAATTTGTTGTTCATCGTCTCTCTACTCTTCTTCTGGCCTCTTCCGCTTCCAGCACAACATTCCTCTGCACCCCTACCGCCGCTTCCTGGAGCGCTGCAGAACTTTGCTACTTTTCACTTGTTTCTACCCGGACACATAAAAGCGATGCGCCTCTCTGAAACGTGTCATCCATATTGACTGTGGGAAAAAGTCACAGCTCATTGGAAACTATGAGAGAAACATGTAGTGGGAAAGAGCAGAGATTGGTGCCCCTAGAAAACAATTGTTATTTCTGCAGTGCAATATTGAAAATTAAAAGCTTCGGATGGCATTTTATTCGCAGCAGAGAAGTTTTTTTTTAGCCCACCTTCATTCCAAAGCCCTTATTAGAGCTCATTCACACACAAGTTAATACGCATTGCAATGCATTTTTTTAAACATTTTTTTATTTTGATTGTTTTACCATAGTGCGCACGCAGCACATTGTGATACATTATGGCCTGAAACAATCAAAAAATGAAACCAGGACTATTTGATTCACAGTACACAGTAACACAGTGCAATGGTGCAATTCAAAAACCAGAGTGCTGCAATCTCAGGTTTAGGAATACATAATGCAGAGTGCAGGGGTCAGAGATGTGTAATGCCATGCAGTTCAAAGGTCAGGACAGAGTATGTAATGGACAGAATGCAGGGAGAAGGAGTATGTAATGGACAGAATGCAGGGGGAGGAGTGTGTAATGGACAGAATGCAGGGGGAGGAGTGTGTAATGGACAGAATGCAGGGGGAAGGAGTGTGTAATGGACAGAATGCAAGGGGGGAAGGAGTGTGTAATGGACAGAATGCAGGGGGAAGGAGTGTGTAATGGACAGAATGCACGGGAAGAAGTGTGTATTCCCTCCAAACCTCCATCTCTATTCCAGCACAAATCCTCCCTCCAGAACAAATCCGACTCCAACCTCCCCACACCCCAGTGCAAATCCTCTCTCTCCTTTCCCCCGTCCCTCTCCCAATGCAAACCCTCTCTCTCCTTTACACATTCCCCCTCCCAGTGCAAATCCTCTCTCTCCTTTCCCCATTCCCCCTCCCAGTGCAAATCCTCTCTCTCATTTCCCCATTCCCCTCCCAGTGCAAATCCTTTCTCCTTTCCCCATTCCCCTCTCAGTGGAATTCCTCTCTCTCCTTTCCCCAATCCCCCTCCCAGAGCAAATCAACTCTCTCCTTTTCCCATTCCCTAGCACTTCACATGAGTTACCTAACAACTTTATATTTTTGAGCAAAAGATAAACTCTTTCTTGTTACTGAAAAAAATACTGTTCTGAGCTCCATAATGTCCCCTGTAGCACAGTCAAAGATTCAATGATCTCTGGCTTCCAGAAGCATTGCAGGACTTTCACATCATTAAAGAATGCAGATGGTCTGCAATGTTCAGGTCTTATCAGTGGGATAAGAGAAGTAACAGAAAACAAAGAGAAAAATGGCTGCCCCCATTAACTTTCCCATTTGCTGAATATAGTTATTTATTGATAGTTACATATTTTCAGGTTTTGATATCACATTCAACTTCTTTTTCTACCTACCTTAACTGGTAAGTGGTTTGTTACATGGTGCTTATATTCTGGGTGGGGATGTGCAGGCATGCTGATGCTTAGGTACATGTGTCTGTGTGGGCCTCGCTACCCTCCCATTTGGATGGATGTACTGTATATCATATTAGGTTTATCATCAGTATATATCAGTCTGAGTATATCCAATTACAGTTATTTGATATCCTTTTATATGCTGTATGTGTTAGTATGGGATTGGTTGTCATCGTGATTCCAGATCAGTTTATGGCAATTATTCATGCATTTTACATATTACTTATATTATTATTTTCTATGAATTTTTATTAATTTTCAAATAAGTTTTAAACCTTTCACTGCCAGGTCCGTACGTCATACAGGCCTGACAGTGGGAGAGGTTTCACACACTGGCTGCAGCCACCGGGATTGTGTATATAACTGACAAGCAAACTCCTGTCTGCCAGGTGAAAGCATTTGGGTGGCTGCACTGCTGCCCGGTTGCTCACACATGCCCTCGGTACCGGCTGCAGCTGTACAGGTGCTACCACTGGAGATGACGAGAGGGAACTCACCAGCAGTTGATGATCTGTGGCGACTCACCATCAATGCCATGCCAAGGTCCAATGAGTACAATTCAGGGAGCTGGGAATTTGTTCTGAAGGTGGTTTTATCATGGGAGGAATTTTTGTTTGAGTTGCACTCTGGGTTTTACTTATCTTTGGCCACTACCCTCTGCATGTTATACACTCTTGACCCATAGCAAGGTAGGCTTAGGTGGTATTAAACCTTACCCCTTTAAGCCACTCCCACTGTTACCACAATTTGGCCACAACCAACATTAGATGTAGGCTGTCCCCGGATTTCATTTTGCAAATCTGGTCACCTTATGCTTTACAGGCATACCCCACTTTTAAGTACACAATGGGACCAGAACATGTATGTAAAACGAAAATGTACTTAACCACTTACAGACCGCCCGCCGTCATTATTCGTCAGTACTTTGACGTTAAATACCATTGGTATGGTAGCAGATAGTTACCATAACTCCAGTATAGTTTTTTACAGCGGGCGGTCGGTTTTCAGATAAAAGTGGTCTCTGCGGCGGATTCGCTGCAAGATCACTTTTATCGGGGCCCCCCTCCCGCCGCTTTCCGGTCGTCTCCGCTGCTTACCGGATCTGTCGGTAGTGGCGGAGACGATCCGATCCTCTCCCCTCAATGCCTGGATGCCGACTGATGAGAAGCTAGCCCCCGCTCGACTCCATAGCATTGAAGGGCGGAAGTGACATCAAACGTCACTTCCGCCCCAATGCTCCTAAAGGGGAATTTTGTTTTTTTTTCTTTTTCAAATTACATTTATTTACTTATTTTTTTGTATTGCATTTTAGTGTATATATGAGATCTGAGGTCTTTTTGACCCCAGATCTCACATTTAAGAGGTCCTGTCATGCTTTTTTTTCTATTACAAGGGATGTTTACATTCCTTGTAATAGGAATAAAAGTGTCCCATTTTTTTAAATGGACAGTGTAAAAATAAAAAAATAAAAAGTAAAAAAAAAAAAAAAAAAAAATTTAAAGCGCCCCGTCCCGCCGACCTCACGCGCAGAAGGGAATGCATACCTAAGTCCTGCCCGCATATGAAGATGGTGTTCAAACCACACATGTGAGGTATCGCTGCGATCATTAGAGCGAGAGCAATAATTTTAGCACTAGACCTACTCTGTAACTTAAAACTGGTAACCTGTAGAAATTTCCCGGATGGAGATTTTTAAGTGCCATGAGCGGGCGCAATTTTGAAGCATGACATGTTGGGTATCAATTAACATTATCTTTCACAATATAGAAAAAAATGGGCTAACTTTACTGTTGTCTTATTTTTTAATTCAAAAAAGGGATTTTTTTTTTTTTTTAAAAAGGCGATTGTAAGACCGCTGCACAAATATGGTATGACATAAAGTATTGCAATGACTGCCATTTTATTCTCTATGGTGTTAGAAAAAAAAATATATATATAATGTTTGGGGGTTTTAAGTAATTTTCTAGCAAAAAAAAAAAATATTTTAACTTGTAAACACCGAATCTCAGAAAGAGGCTCTGTCCTTAAGTGGTTAAAATGAAGTACCGGTAATACCTTTTTTTCACTTCTCAATGCATGTAAATACACTCTATGGGAAATCTTGGTCAGCTTGACATGACACTACTCACGGTTTTTAACATTTAACATTGGTGTCTATGGGAAATCTTGGTCAGCTTGACATGGCACTGCTCCAGCACCGTAAGTGACAGGGGCACAAAACTTTTGGAGTACGTTAAGGGGACCCAGGACTACGACATGATGGATTACCTAGGCAAGCTTGCTGACCCCAAAATCAGATATGTTGTAGTCATGGGTCCTCTCTCGTGCTCCCCACGTTTGGTGTCCCTGTCACTTATGGTTCGGGAGCAGTCCCATGACAAGCTGACCAAGATTTCCCATAGACACCAATGTTAAATGTTAAAAACCAGGAGCACTGCCATGTCAAGCTGACCAAGCTTTCCCATAGACACCAATGTTAAATGTTAAAAACCGGGATCACTACCATGTCAAGCTGACCAAGATTTCCCATAGATGCCAATGTGTCTGTACTTGCGAGGCACTTTACGTACACTTGCTGGTATGTACGTACTCATGAGTGTACATAAAGTGAGGGTACGTAAAGGGGGTATGCATGTACAGCTGTAGACTTATGAAGCACCCTCTAGTTTGTGCTATTAGAGTGAGAGTAGGCAAACTATATTCTAACTCATGCTTAGCCTGTGAGTCTGTAATTGGGCCAGGTTTAATGAGGTTAGGGCTGCATAACTCATACAGACAGCCCCCTGGTGCCTCTCCCTGGATCTGAAAAGTTGGAGAACATTCTAGATACTAGTGGGCAGAAGTGAGGAGGGGCTGTTCTGCATATTTGGGGGCCCTTGGCCAATCCCCAGGAGTGGGCCTGGCAGGGAACTAAGGAGCCATTAAATTGACATGGGTCATGCCAGCAGGGGAGTCGGGTGGAAGATGGAGAAGCAATGCTGAGGGAGTATGTCGGTGGCCCTTGAGGGACACCTGCCGGGGAAGGGTTTTATCTCGGGCTGCAGCTTGGGAGGCTGGCCTGGAAGGATCCTATCACAGGAGGCAGTTAGAGAAAAACTTTCTGGAGGGCAACAGAAGCAAAGAGAGACAGAGTGAGTAGATCAGCTCTGTGCAGGGACAGACAAGGGGAGAGACTGCCAACTCTTCATCTAACCTTGCTCTGGGAAGTCTCCAGTGTGTGTGTCAGCCGGGTAGACTGGGAAGAAGAAGCAGCCAGGTGGGCTGGAGAAGTGGCAGCCAGGTGGGCTATCATTTCTGTGGGAAGTAGAGCTGGGACCAGTGTCTACAGGAAAGCAGAAGGTGATACAGGATGCAGTTCACTCCACATCAGCGGCGGCTGGTCAATAGGGGGCACTATTCCCACTGGGAATGAAGAAGAAAAAAAAACTCTACCCGACCCCCTAAAAGTGGTGCCGGTATATGATTTTTTTTTCTTTGGCTCCTTGCTGCCTGCTGACAGCAAGTAGTGAGCCTATTGGTCAGTCCAAAAGTGTATGTATGTGCGCCAAAGAAGCGCACATACATACACTAATTGGCTGCCCTGAGCCAGTTACTGCCAGTGATTGGCTATGTCACGGTGCAGAGACAGTTGCAGGCGAGTGCACCACCAGGCCAACTCTCGCCCTAGTCCCGTCTCTCCCCTCCCGTGGCCGCCTGTCTGAGGATGAAGTGGGGATCGGTCGGTTGAGTCAGAGTGACTGCCAGCGCCAGCCAGATGGTCCAGGGACCAGAGACCACCAGTGCAGTGACTGACTCTCCCACCCAGTGTCCCACCAGTGCCACCACTCCAGTCCTTATCCGGCAGGGCCAACACTCTGATCAGTCCGTGCATCCCAGCCAGCCTGCCAGCCCAGGTACCATTTTTTTAATATTCACCAGTACCACACATGTTCCCTCTCTCTGTGGCCCTGCCTGCCAAGTGCTCTTTTTCTCAGGCAGCTGCCACTGGCTTAGTTGGGACTTTGATGTATGGGGGACTCTCATCTCATGGGGACAGTGATATTAGGGGGCTGTGATGTATTGGGAAACTCATATGGAGACCTTGATTTAACATTTAAGGTGCTGTGTTGTATGGGGGACTCTAATGGGGACCCTGATTTAAGGGGGCTGTGATGTATGGGGGACTGAATCAGGGTCCCCATGAGAGTCCCCCATACATCACAGCCCCTTATATCAGAGTCCCCATGAAAGCCTCCCACACATCACAGCCCCTTATATCGGGGTCCCCATGAGAGTCCCCCATACATCACAGTGTATTTTGAGCACCAGCTGCCACTGCTCCTGACACAATGGGTGAAATATATAAGGGGTGGGGCTTATGGGGAAGTGGGAGGGGTCAAAAAAGAAGGGCAGGGTAAAATTTCACCAGCCGCCACTACTCCACATGTGCTATTTTTCACAAGGGGCTGAGAGTTCCTAGTCTGTAATGGGTTTTTCTGAGCTAGCGAGAGACTGTTAGTTCCCAAGGGACTGAACCCAGAAGAGCTGTACAAAGGAGCAAGATTTGTGCGGGAGGAAGAAGTGGAATCTGTAAATAGGGAGGAAGTTGTCCCTGGATTTTCTGTTACTGTTAAATTGGGCATCCCATAATCCCTAACCCCATCCAAGCTATCATCCCCTCAATAAGACAACAAAAACCAAGCTCAAGGACTATTTTCTGTGTCTGGATGTAAGTTGAAAATGCTAAGTGACTGGTTGTGCAGCAGTAGGGAACCCTGACATTTGCAACTCCTATGGGGGTAGTGCTACACTTACTTTGCATTTTAATAGCAAATTGAGAAACAGGTGTGCTTTAATGAAGATCATGCTTCATGGCCAATCAATAATGTTTTTACAATTTTCTTTGTGTTGTATCTCTCTTTTATTTTAGAGAAACCTGTAAAGCTGCATTTTTATGACATGCTTGGTTCTTACCTTGGTTGATGGAGGATTACGAAAGAAAATACATGCTACTGCTTTTCACAAGTATAGCCACACGGTGGCACTGTCACCCCATTCTTGTAAATATTCTCTGTACTGTACTGCATAAATCATTTTCATTTTTTTAAAGATGTACAATCATTTCTAATTATGGACAATATTTACCACACTCTTCTAAGTGCAGGTCACCTTACATCAGCATTACACTTATCAGTGTAATCTAATGCAGTCTTCCTCAACCCTTTTAAAATAGAGTAATAACTTTCTGACCTCAGGGAACCCTTGCTTTTAATTACTATATTTACAACTTATGGTACATTAGCCTGAATAGTATGTTAATATATAAGAGATATACAGGTATATAAATATATAAAATAATGTTATGTTCATAGCATTTTTAACACCAGGACAGGCCTATAACCACTTGAAGACCAAGCCTTTTCTGGTACATTTTGTTTACAAGTTTAAATCAGTATTTTTTGCTAGAAAATTACTTATAACCCCACAAATTATTATTTTATTTTTTTTTAGCAGAGATCCTAGGGAATAAAATGGTGATTGTTGCACATTTTTATGTCACACAGTATTTGTGCAATGGTTTTTCAAATGCAATTTTTTTGGGGGGGGGAAATGAATGTTAAAAAAATAAAACACTATATATATATATATATATATATATATATAAAACCCAATAGTTTTGTAAAATATGAATGATGATATTGCGCCGAGTAAATAGATACCTAACATGTCACGTTCTAAAATTGCACACACTCATGGAATGGTGGCAAACTACGGGCCTTTTCTGAAACTATTTGTTTACAAATTTAAATGAGTATTTTTTGCTAGAAAATCAATCAGAACCCCTAAACATTATATATGTTTTTAGCAGAGACTCTAGGAAATAAAATGGCGAACGTTGCAACTTTTTATGTCACACTGTATTTGCACAGGAATTTTTCAAGCACTTTTTCTGGGGAAAAAACTGTTTCATGAATTAAAAAAAAAGAACAAAAGTAAAGTTAGCCCAATTTTTTTGTATAATATAAAAGATGATGTTACGCTGAATAAATAGATACCTAACATGTCACACTTTAAAATTGCGCACACACGTGGAATGGTGCCAAAACTCCATAGGCGACACTTTAAAGTTTTTTACAGGTTACCTGTTTAGAGTTACAGAGGAGGTCTTGTGCTAGAATTGTTGCTCTTGCTCTAACGCACGTGGTGATACCTCATGTGTGTTTTGAACGCCATTACATATGTGGGCGCGACTTACATATGAGTTTGCTTCTGTGTGTGAGTACGCGGGGACGGGGGCACTTACATTTTTTTTTTTAATTGTTTATTTTACCTTTTTTTTTTACACCGTCTCTTTAAATTTTTTTTGATCACTTTTATTCCTACTACAAGGAATTTAAACATCCCTTGTAATAGGAATAGTGTGTGACAGGTCTTCTTTATGAAGAGATGTGAGGTCAATAAGACCCCACATCTCTCCTCCAAGCTGGAAAGACGGAGATCAGAAAAAAAAAAAGAACGATCCCAGCCTTTACAGCCGCATCCACGGGTTTGTTTACTAAGGCCGGCCCGCACGTGATGTCATAACGTCGCTCCCGGGCCTCCGAGGATCATGGAGAGGACTGGGGACCATCTGGTCACCAGTCAGCTCTCTGATCAACTTCTGGCAGTGACGGATTCATTCTCTGGGTCGCCGATTGTACAGGCGAGCCCCGAGAAGCACCGTCGGGCGGCGGAAGGGGGGGATGTCCCCTATAAGAACGATCAAGCAGATGAACTGCCACTATGATCGTTCTTATGGTGAAGGGAATCACCGGCTGGAAAAAATATCTGAATGATGCCTGTAACTAAACGAACACCGTGCACAAATTATGTATGCGTTTGCTTCTGCACACAAGCACAGAGGAATGGGGGGGGTACATTCATTTTTTTTTTCTTATTCAATTTATTTTTAAACTGTCCCTTTATTTTTTTAAAATCCCTTTTACTCCTATTACAAGAAATGTAAATAATAGAAATAAGGATGACAGGTCCTCTTTATGGAGAGATCTGGGGTCAAAAAGACCCCAAATCTCTCCTTTTTAATTTTAAAAGCGAAAGATGTAAAAAACATGTTTTTTTTTTTATCTTTTCATTAAAAAAAAAAAAAATGTTTACTTCTGCCCTAGACCGGAAGTGATGTCATGACATTGCTCTGGTCCTCCAAGGCCGTAGAGGCGATCAGTGATGATCTGTTCTCTGTCCACCTCTGTGACCAGCTGGCCGCACTGTTGAATTGTTTCTCGGGCACGCTGGCGAAAATGGTAAGCCCAAGAAGCATCCCCTCCTGCCACATCTGAAAGCGATCCAGAAGCTAATGAGCCACTTGGACCGATTTCATGAGAAAGCCTGCCACTGGCTTAAAAAAAAAATATTGAGATTATGGCTGATAGCTTGCACTACCACTTGCAAACTGCAACATATATACAGTATACATACTGCTGTCCGCAAGTGGACGTAAGACAACATTTTGCTCAGCAATGTAAATAAACTGAAAGGAATAATAATAAAGACCAGAAAAGGAAAGCACACAGTAAAAATGTAGCGTTCTCTCCCATGGTGGTTAGTAGACAAACGCCACCTTTGAATGATGGTCAGGAAAAAAGTATCATCTTACACTGGTGATCAGTGAAATGCTCTCTTATATTGGTGGTATATGGGAGAAGAACCCCCTTAGATTGGTGGTCATTGGGAGAAGAGCCCACTCACACTCTAGGCCTCATGTACACTGCGGATGTTTAGTGGCAGTTGGGCATTTTTTTCAGCTGCCCCTGAATTCTCCTCTTTTATCTGATCAGTACATTTACACAGGGTCGTTTACAGTTGTTCCTAGGCAGTTGAGTTTAGAGGCTTTTTTTGGAAAGCAAAAAAAATGCGTTTGGGACGGAAGTTCAGAGGCATTTGAAACGCCAAATGCCTGTAACAGCTTGTAAATGTGCCTAAACACGGTAACTCGCTTCTAGGAGAATTTTGTTTATAAAAAAAAAAACACTTCTAGACGCATACCTGGCTAAACGTGGCATGCAAATGCAGCTAAATGGGCATTTTTAAATGTCGGTTTCTAGCTGTCAAGTTGAGTTGTTCAGGGGAGACTGAAAAACATCCCGTGTACATATATCCTTAATCAGTGGGACACGGGCCCCATTACATTGGTGCTCAATGTTGTGAAGGAACCATTATATTGGCAGCCAGTGGGAAGAATGCTCTTTACATTAGTGGTCAGTGGGAACAATGCTTCTTACAATGGTGGTCAGTGTGAAGAATGCTTCCTACGTTGGTGGTCAGTATAAAGAATGCTTCTTACGTTGGTGGTCAGGGGAAAGAATGCTACTTACACTGGTGGTTAATGAAAATAATGCTCTTTACCTTGGTGGTCAGTAGGAAGAATGTTCCTTACATTAGTGGTCAGTGAAATTAATTCTCCTTACACCAATGGTTATTGAAAAGAATGCTCCCTAAATTGGTAATCAGTTAGAACGCACGGACCGTTCAGGTCCGCCTGTCAGTTTTTCAGGTGGACCTGAACGGACGCTTCATTGTCCACCATGGAGTGACGGATGTCAGCGGTGACATGTCTGCTGACATCCAATCTGCTCCGATTCGCTAAATACAGACGGATGGAAACCCTATTTTCCATCCGTCTGGTGGATTGGATGAACACGGACAGATGATCCATGTTCATCCGATCCCCCATAGAGGAGAGTGGAGCTCTGACAGGTCAGTTTCTGCACAGAGTGTAGAGACGATCCTGTCATCCGCCGGCTCAGCGGGGATCAAAACGGGCTCCACTCATGTGAAAGGATCCTTAAGTTGGTGGTCAGTGAGAAGAATGTTCCTTAGATTGGTGGTCAGTGGGAAGAATGCTCCTTACACTGGAGGTTGGTAAGAAGATTGCTCCATACATTGATGGTCAGGAGGAAAAATACTACTTAAAATAGTGGTCAGTGAAAAGAATGCTCCTTATCTTACATTGGTGGCCATTGGAAAGAATGTTCTTTACGTTAAAGTGATTGCAAAGCTTCATTTTTTCCCCCTTTAAAATAACAAACATGTCATACTTACCTTCCTCTGTGCAGTGGTTTAGCACGGAGTGGCCCCGAACCTCGTCTTCTGGGGTCCTCCAGCGGCGCTCCTGGGACCTCCTCCGCATCCAGTGACCCGTCAGGGAAAGCTTCCCTGGGGTCACACGTGCGGGCACGCTCCCGTGTCCTGCTGTTTGTATGTATTCACACAAACAGCGGGACTCGGCCCCGCCTCTTGGCCCCCGCGTCACTGGACCTGATTGACAGCAGCGGGAGCCAATGGTTCCCCTGCTATCAATCCAGCCAATGAGGACCTGAGACACCGGCTGGAGGGGCTCGGGGGGGGGGGGGTTCACTACTAAGAAAAGGTTTTTCACCTTAATGCAAAGAATGCATTATGTCGAAAAACCATGAGTCTTTACAACCACTTTAAATGTCCACGTGTAGAATGCCTCTTACATTGGTGGTTAGTTAGAAGAATGTTTCTAACATCAGTGGTCAGTGAGAGGAATTCTTCCTACTTTGGTGGTCTGTGAGAAGAATGCTGCTTACATTTGTGGTCAGCATGAAGAATGCTCCTTACTAAGGTGGTCAGTGAGAAGAATGCTTGTTACATTGGTGGTTAGTGAGAAGAATGCTTGTTACATTGGTGGTTAGTGAGAAGAATGCTTGTTACATTGGTGGTTAGTGAGAAGAATGCTTGTTACATTGGTGGTCAGTGAGAAGAATGCTTGTTACATTGGTGGTTAGTAGGAAGAATGCTCCTTACATCAGTGGTCAGTGAGAAGAGTTATTCTTAGATTGGTGGTCAGTAAGAAGAATGCTTCTTACGTTTCTACTCAGTAGGAAGAATGCTTCTTATATTTGTGGTCATTGAGAAGAATGCTTTTTACATTGGTGTTCACTGGGAAGAACACCCCCTTACAGATACCTAAAAAAATTATTAGTATCTGGGGTTAGATATTTAAATGGCAGAAATTTCCCATTGGTCTAAGAATCCCTAGCAATCTCTGGAGGAACCCTAACTAAAGAAGGCTGCCCTAATGCGTACACATTTTGTCTAAACAATCTAATGTGTTTGTATATATATAACAAAAAAAAAATATATATATCCAGTTGCTATTTGATACTGACTGCTAGGGAGAGAGCCAGATAATGACCCCCTCGCTACTGGAAGACCTGTCACCTTACTCGGTACCATGCCTAATGACTGGTTGCTTGTTCCTTCATTTTATTACCCATAGCAACTACACTCCTCTTCTTGGCTCGCCGAGTTAACACTTTGTAGTTACTTCATACCCCTTAGTGCTTTGCAGACCCTGGTTCTTCACCAGGACCATCATGCACCTGTAGTGCCCCCTGGTAAGTGGGAGCTAGTGTGGATAGATTTTTGGTAGGTGAAGAAAATGTAATCAGGCCTGACTGGTGTGCAGGCCTGATTGTTTTTGTTTCTGGGCTGGGAGTGGCTCAGGTAGGATTGAGTGATTCACAGATGAGGTCACCATGAACTCCCATTTCTTTTCAGAAACTTGTGGAAGGTTTCTGGGCAGAGAGCTGGGAGTAGGGTTGCCACATCATCCCTTTAATCCAGGACACATATGAATTACACAGGTTCTGAGGCTAATTTAATGCAGATAAGGCACCAAGTGGGTTTAATTATCACCTTAATCAGCCACAGAACCTGGGTAATTAATATGAGTCCTGGATTAAAGGGATGAGGTGGCAACTCTAGCCCCGACCTCATGCGATATTATCATATTGTGAAGAAGACTTCCGCATTACAATGCATTTCCTGGCGCCCTTGTGACTCCGAACGTCATAGGGGTTGTGTGGAGAAGGAGGGTGGAGCTGCAGAGCGAGGAAGAGAAGCAGAGAGACAACGCGGCTTGGCTGTGTAACACAATGCGCATGCGCGAGATTATCTGCCTATACGCACAATGAGGGCAAGAATACAGGCACGCGGAAGAGAATAGTAAAAATGGCGCAGCCTTATACAGTCCGTGACCACTAAAAAATTCATTGTTTTTGGAATGTAAGACATGTTTTAGCTATCATTGGTATCTTTGTTTTTATCAGTATATAGGGTTGCCACATCTTCCCTTTAATCCAGGACACATATCAATTGCACAGGTTCTGTGGCTGATTAAGGTGGTAATTAAACTCACTTGGTGCTTTATCTGCATTAAATTAGCCTCAGAACCTGAGTAATTCATATGTGTCCTGGATTAAAGGGATGATGTGGCAACCCTAGCTGGGAGGGGGGTGTAGCCATCTGGAGTGTTCTAAGGAGCCCTGACCTATCCCCACTCTGGATTGGCAGGGGGCAGGCCTCCTTAAATACTCAGTCAGCCCAATCTGGGAGAAGTTTGAGTGGAAGAGCTGTAATGTAGCTGAGGTTGCGGAGGCCTCATCCAGGAGGGAGCCCCCAGTCTGGGGGTGGGGGGGTGACTTTGAGGCCTGGGCTTGGGTGCAGCCAGGAGGAAAGGGAGATCCTGGGGCAGTGCAAAGGAGCAGGAGAGCAACAGACAGCACTACCGGAGAAGCTGAGCAAGGAGTCCACGGGGTGGTCAGTGAGTGGCACACACCCTGGGAAGCTGTAGAGGCGGATTGGGGTGAGAGACAATCTGGGAAGGATGCAGAAGCCAGTAAGGGACTGTGGTGTCATGAAGGCAGTGGAGAAGGCCAATGCAGCTGGAGTGGCTGACAGGGCCTGGAGCAAGAGGATGGGCTGGGAGTAGTAGTCCATCGGGCCGGCTAGCACATCAGTGTACCCACACACTAAGGGACCAACTGTCCCTACCTGTAATGGGTGGTTCTGAGGCCCCGCACACAGCATGGTAGGCCTCACCATATGCTAGTCAGGCTGGAGGAACAGAGAAGGCATAGTAAACTTCCTTCTGGGCCTGGAAGAAGTAATGTGCTGGAGAGAGGAACTGGAGTTTAGAGAAGCAAGTAAAGTGCTGGAGGACAAGAAGTGGTGTATATGCTAAGCTGTATATAGTGGTCCCGTGTAAATGATCAATTAATTCTCTGGGCATCCCATAACATCCCCAATCCCCATCCAAGTTTAATCCTCTAATAAAACAAAACAAAGTACCAGCCTGTTCTGTGACTCTGGGTACGATATGGATGTGATTGAGGGCAATGTGAGAAGGTGAACCACAACACTCAGCCAATCCTAAGGGGGTCATTGGCTACACACCCCTTTGAATAACTTAAGACCAGGCTTATAACGGTTATTGTACTTTTACTGAACAAGTGTGGCCTAACAGTTCAGCATGAGCATCGTCCTTCCCCTAACCCTAACTATAGTACTGTGGCTGCCCGGGCATACCTCTGTGAGGTTAGAGTCCATTATGGCATTGTCCATGGCTTGGATGTCTCCAAAGTCCTGGTGTCTTCAGCAGACTGCAAAGCGCAACAGCCCCGATGCCACGAGAAGAACAGATCCAACCATTTGAACTAGGAAGTCCCTGCACCTCAGCCTTCCCCCTTTTTATAGCACAGGTGGGCTGGCTAGGACCAAAAAGCCCGGGAACTTAGCTTACAACAGTTAATCCTTTCCCCAGCCTAGGCCAGCCGCTAAATGGCTAGAACTAACACATTTTATCCTGACTACATGTACATTTGTCCTTCGCTGATGCACACTCAGGGATGCACTTAGAGATCTGTGTAGATCTGTGCAATTGTCTGCTTGTCATTAATTTAAACAGGCTGCCTGCAGGAGGCTGCATAGAACACCTGTGCATCTTCCTAGCACAAATCCTCCCCTTTGATATCACAAGCATCCCCCCCACGGACTAAGACTGGGATTCCATTAAAGTTCATGTGTGTGTAAAGGCAGGCATCCCAATACTTTTGGTAATATAGTGCACATCTGTCACCAGGCTTTAAAAGCTATGGGCAACAATAGTAAACTATTAAACATAGAAACACTTGCCTAATAATTCTTGCTTTTGGCACGGGTCAGCAGTAGCTCCTCCATAGAAGGACATGTGGTCTCCAAAACCCCTCCTACTCTCTTTACTTTTTTCCTGTGGGGGTTTTTAACCCAGCCTCCCAGAGACAGAAGGTGCATACATAATCAACTCTGTGATATCAAGCAGCAGTTGTTTACAAATACAAACAGTAGAGGGCAGCAGATCAGTACACTATTATACTACACTAGAGATGGGCGCAGGGCGCAGGGCTGGTGCAAGTATTTTTGACACCCTAGGTGAAACCTCATTTTGCCGCCCCTTGCCTCCTCCCCTAACCCCACCCCCTTTCCCCTGCCCAGCCTGATCAGCGCCAATGAATTGCAGCCTGCTCAGCGCCAATCAAATGCAACCTCACCAGCGTCCATCAAATACAGCTTCACCAGCGCCAATCAATACAGCCTTACCCGTGCCCATCATATACAGCTTCACCAGCACCAATCAATACAGCCTCACCTGTGCCCATCAAATACAGCTTCACCTGTGCCCATCAAATACAGCCTCACAGGGGGCAGGGGGGGGGAATTTGGCAGATCAGTGACTATTTCTATATACATTTTTAAATGGCATGTGATAATACAATCTCATTATTCCAGTCAGACAGGGTCAGTTTTTACATGAATCAATGCAGAGCAGCCAGTGACAGATCAACAGTGGCCAGGCGCCCCTAGGCGGCAGTGCGCCCTAGGCGGCCGCCTAGTGGTAGAACCTGCCCTGCTTGGGCGTGTTCGAAATCCCACATGCCTGATCCCGCCAGGAAGCCGACCCTGCCCAACCTTTAAATTATTGCATTTGTTATTTTAAAAATCCAGTATGAAGGAAAGATCGGTGAAAGATCAGTTTAACCCCTTTTTCCGTGCTGTTCATAATAGGCACTGGATAAATAGCTGTCTGGTGGCCAATCCGCCTGTTGGTCTCTGTGTTCCCAGCTGTCATTAGACACTGTACCCTACCCAGCCAATCTGAGAGACTGGGTACCATGTGATTGTTGATCACAGTGATCACATGGTACTGTTTACAGTGTTGATCCCTCCCCCCCTTGCAGCAGGGGAAGGAAATTGTAGTAATTGTGATTGGGGACAGAATGAATGGATCAGCAGCTACAGCTACATTCATTCTGTTTCAGTGACACAGGAGTCATTTTTATTAACTCTTCCCTGCCCCCCTGCCATGCTATCTTTATTACTGTCCCTAGTGATGTGTCAATTAACCCCTCACCTCCCTTATCCTGCCTAACCCCTTAATGTGTGTATGACCTGTACATGAATGTATCTAGTAACTACCTTAGTAAATTAGCCTCATCGTGTAATAAACACTGTCATCTTGTTAAGAAAGGGTGGCTCTGCATTCCTTCTTCATTAGTCAGAGCAATCCAAAGGTCCCATAGGGTTCCATAGGTACAGCGCCCCTAGCGGCACTCGTGCACATTGCAGGAGTGTTACCTATGGAGCCATAGCTTGTGCGGAAGGAGCGCCGTGCGATGTTATGGGCGGGGCATGGACTGGCAGCTTGTGATACTGTAGGCGGGGCCCGGGACGGGTTAGCGTGTGATGCTATGGGCGGGGCCCGGGCAGGCTTCGCTGTGTTTTGACGTGAGATGGAAAGTGTCGGCGCCGGGTGGAGACATGGAGATCGGCGGCCTGCACCGGGAGCGATCCGAGGGGTGAGTGACAGAATGGAGGAGAGCTGGAGTGATGGGGCTGTACACTGAGGAGGAATGGGACTCGGGGTGGGGGAGGGCGGCCTGCCTACTATTTGCCCTTCAGGGTATTAATCAGAGTGTGGTGACCCTGCCCCATGGGCCCCTTATGTAATGAGCCTGTGCAGACACTTAGCAACCAATTGGGTGCATGCTGCTTTCCTGTGTGCAGCACATGTCCTCCCCCACCTCATCACCAGATCAGAGGACACAGGACATTTCTGCCTGGGGAAGAGCATGCAATTCTTCACAAAGTCATGTCAAAGCATTGAAAAGGTAAACAGTGCTAGAATGAGGGCTCATCTTAGTAATAGGAGTGTGATGGTGCTCTCCAGCTGTGACAGCAAAATGCATAGAACCAGCCCCTGTACAGTATATGATCCCCGGCATTACCTAATGGCCCTGAGACCCTCCTTTATATCAGATGATTGTGTAGGATTGGCCTGCAGTGGTTCAATTGTTAAAGGTCATATGTTACAGAGCCTATTAAGTAACAGCTGTGAGATAGATATATATATATATATATATATATATATATATATATATATATATATATATACATACATATACATATATACATATACATATATACACACACACACACACACACACCCTGATCAGCCGTAACACCCATCATAACCCAGCAACGCATAGAATCCACTAGACCTCTAGCACAAAGCTGTCAGTAGCAGATCCTTTAACCTCTTGACAACCATGCTATAGCAAAATGATGGCTACTGTGCAGTTGTCCAGTTCTGGGAGAGCGCCATATGACATCCTCCCATGATCGCAGGGGCAGCACGCTCTGATCTGTGTCCTCCATACACAGTTGATCAAAGATCAGGGTAAAGAGCCAATCAGTGGTTAACACACTTGCCAGTTATTGGCATTTCCTTTTCTCAGGCTGTCACAGCGTGAGGAGAGAGCCGGTAACAGGCTAGTGTGAAAGGGGACCTCGGCACTGATCATCTGTATCCCGATGATCAGTGTGTCTCGATGATCAGTGTGTCTCGATGATCAGTGTGCCTCGACGATCAGTGTGCCTCGACGATCAGTGTGCCTCGACGATCAGTGTGCCTCGACGATCAGTGTGCCTCGACGATCAGTGTGTCTCGACGATCAGTGTGTCTCGACGATCAGTGTGTCTCGACGATCAGTGTGTCTCGACGATCAGTGTGTCTCGACGATCAGTGTGTCTCGACGATCAGTGTGTCTCGACGATGCAGCTCTGTGTGACTAGCAGCTCTGTGTGACTAGCAGCTCTGTGTGACTAGCAGCTCTGTG
>BLSH010190564.1:886967-898068 GCA_018402905.1 Glandirana rugosa
GTGCGTGTCTCGACGATCAGCGTGTCTCGACGATCAGCGTGTCTCGACGATCAGCGTGTCTCGACGATCAGCGTGTCTCGACGATCAGCGTGTCTCGACGATCAGCGTGTCTCGACGATCAGCGTGTCTCGACGATCAGTGTGTCTCGACGATCTGTGCGTCCCGATGATCAGTGTGGCATGATCAGTGCGGCCCCATTACCGCTTTGCCAGTCTTCCTTCTTCACGCCACCTTTGTTAGGTTTTGACCTCTGCAGACCCGGAACATCCCACAAGAGCTGCAGTTATGGAGATGCTCTGATCCAGTCATCTAGCTGTTAAAATTTGGTTCTTGTCAAAGGCGCTCAAATTCTTACAATTGCTAATTTTTCTGCTTTCAACACACCAACTTCAGGGACAACATGTTCACTTGCTGCCTAATGTATCCCACCCACTTTCAGATGCCATTGTAATGAGATAATCAATTTTGTTCACTTTGTCATAAAGTTCTGACTGTTCAGTGTGTAGATCTTCCATGGACAGATATTGTGCCCACCTGTCAGGGGGTGACCATGATGCAGTATTGAGCATGTCAGCATTGTGAGTGATTCTGTGCAATGTCATCTGATTGGAAGCTCTCTAGATGTGTCACTTACCATGTAAATGCAGTGAGACATTTTTCAGCATATCACATCATTTATATATACATTTTTTTTTTTTTACTTTATTGAGAGAGTACAGTGTTACACTCCATTCAGGTCTCTGTACTGCAGTGCGTTGTGGTGGGATGAGGTGCAGTTCCAGAAAAATGCAGCATGAATGGGTCACATGGAAAGCAGTTGTTTTCTATTGGGCTTATTTACTAAAACTGGAGAATGCAAAATCTGGTGCAGCTCTGCATAGAAACCAATCAGCTTCCAGTTTTTTTCTTTTTTCAAAGCTTAATTGAAGAAGCTGAAGTTCGAAAAAATGGCAATTTGCAATGGGACTAATGCACTGCAACAGCGAGCCAAGCCTTTGGCCCACGGTTACAGTTCAGCCCTTATGACCTGAATAGGTGTGTTTTTGACAGGCAGTGTCGCCAGTCAACTCACCATGCTGCATTACATTTTTTTTTTTCTGCAATAATTTTTATTTGTTTTTAGACATTTCTTTTACAATATCAACCATCGTGCAATCAAATCTCTGTTACAATTAAATGTCAATATGATTATAGACTTTCCAGAAATGTAAATAGCACCTTAAAGTGATTTTAAAGTCTCATTTTTTTTTCCTAAAAAAATAACAAACATGTTATACTTACCTGCTCTGTTGCAGTGGATTTGCACAGAGCAGCCCAGATCCTCCTCTTCTCAGGTCCCTCTTCTGCTCTCCTGGCCCCTCCCTCCTGTTCAGTGCCCCCACAGCGAGCAGCTTGCTATGGAGGCACCCGAGCAGAGTCCCAACTCCCTGTGTCCATTCAGATATGAAGCCCCATCCCCTCTCCTCCCTGATTGGCTAGCTGAGTTTGATCGACAGCAGTGGCAGCCAATGGCGCTGCTGCTGTGTCTCAGCCAATCAGGAGGAAGGATCTCGGATGGCTTAGACACATGTGGACATCACTGGACAGAGAGGGACCTCAGATAAGTGTGAGGGGGGGGGGGGGTGTTGCACACAGAAGGCTTTTTATCTTAATGGCACTTTTAAATCATTCTTGAGAAAAGAAATTGACTATAAATATATCAAACACTAAAACAAGACAAAAAAACAAAACACGTTCAGCGCCTTGCTTTCTTAGGGCCGGTTCGCACATAGGCAATCTGATGTCAGGGGTGACTTTGTAGGCGATTTGAACGCTACTTCAAAGCGACTTCAGCGTGACATGCAACACGACCTCCATGCCAGGTGACTTTGCCTGTGGCCAATCAGAGAAGGGAGGTAGGGGGTTGCCTGGGTAATTTGTGGGGAGTACCTTGGTAAATTCTTTTCTTTTTCCTGTAAAGTCGCTTCAATATAGATGGGGATCCGACTTGGAGGCGACTTCCATTGAATTCTATGGGCACAAGTCGGATAGAAAAAGTCGCCTTGAAGTACAGGAAACTTTTCTGAAGTCGGAGCGACTTCAGTACTGTACATTAAGACGGCTCCCATTCACTTCAATGGGATTGCAGATGTCAAGCGACTTGGGGCGACTTAAGTCTGAGCGCAAGTCACTGTAGTGTCAACCGGTCCTAAATCCCACATATATTTCATACAGCCATAAACAATATAATATCTGTCTGATCACCATGAATACCCAGGTACCCTCCAAAACAGGACCCACCAGCCAGTCTCCCCCTCTTTTAAGACAATAATCTATTCGGAATGAATGAAATCTGAGCTAAACCTGGGATAACAAGCCTCCTATTCCAAATTTTTTCACATTTATTTGGGCAGTTTCTCTGTTGGTAAATTAGCCTCTCTTTAGATAAAGTATGATTCATTTGTGTGTCCAGTTCCTCCAAGGTGGGGGAATAGGGGGATAAGCATTTTTGAGCAATGCTGCTGCGTTAAATTTAACGCAACGCACGTGAGCAACCCCTCAAGCTGCATTGTAGGCCTTAGGTGGGTGTCTTGAGCACCGGTTTTACCAACTCCAGCCACCCATGTGAAAGAAGCTTTAGACTGGGTTCACACTGATGCGAATTGGTTGCGGGTTTCCAAACATCCAATTTGCGTGACTGGCTCTCAATGGAGCTGGTTCACAATGGAGCTGGTTCACACATCTCCTTGGCGGCTGAGGAGCACACAGCAGAAGCGTCCTGTGCGTCTTTGGCTCCATTTTCAGGATCTGATTCACCCCTGAAAAGTTGAACGGGGACGCACCGGACCTCCTGCTGTGAGCCGCTTCGCAAATAGTGTGAACCCAGCCTAAGAGAATAAAAAGACTGATTTTCTTACTTCAGTTTTCACATGGGATTGTAGGTCGCACATACGCAACACACATTCAACTAATCTATAACCACATAATAACACTACACAGATATTAATGGTAATAAAATGGCCGCGGCACCTTTCATTGGTATTCATTATGATTTTAAAACTTCTCTTTAAAATTGTGATTCATTCAACTTTATTTAAATCAATAATAAATGAAATAAATTAAAACTTTCATTCACTCAGTCATGGAACTCGAGTAATAATTCATAAATTCATAAACAAAGCCCCCCCTTGATCCACGGGTGACAAAACCACATAATGGTGCTCGTGATAGGGTGGGAGGGAGGGGAGCTCGCAAGGTCGGCGTCCAGGACAACTCCATGAGGAGGCCCTCGTGGGCTTTTTATAGCCCCCATCACGTGCTGGGAAACATGTTTCCCGCTCAAAGGCCCCATGACAGAACTCACGAGCCTTAAAGGGGCCGTGACCCAAAAATGTTTTATTTATTTATTTATTTTTTAAATAAGATTGTGTTGCGGCGACCACAAGCCCATGCCGCGGGCCCCTTGACTTGTGCCCACTTAACATTTTCCCTGGGCCGGTTGTCTTCTGTGATATAATAGGTTACAGCTATCAGGCTTGTGAAACCTTTTCACTATGTGTTCTGTGACGTTTACTCCAGGCAAAAAGGTGAACATGGGCACATTCCATAATGGCAATAAACCATTTTGGCTGGACATACTTTACACTTTGTTTGGGTTCCTTCGTCTGAAGCTTTTCATGACGGTACAAAGTCATGCAGCCAGAGGTGACACCAGGTGACTTAATTTTCACAGGTCTCCTGCCTGGGGGTTTCTGTTAGACCAGCAATTTACTCAGCAAACAGAGAGAGTCTCCTGCATTGTTTGCGGAGTGGCTGGTTCTCAGGGTTCTTTTGTATTGACTCAGGTGGGATGTGTGAGTAAATGGTTTAGAATTGTTAGATATGGAGAGAATCTAAAGGACGAGATAGGACACAGACAAACAATGCAGAGGTGAGCAACATGTAAGGAAATATGGGAACTGCCTTTGCTGATTCTGTGCCTGTTATCCTAATCCTTCCTTTGTGATTTAGGATGCCCCTAATCTAGAACAAGTTTGGGTATATCAGGTGTCAGGATATACAATACAGCAATGGCAGTCCTCTTGTTGTTGATGTAAAATGACAACCTTCCATCCTTACAGCTTGAAGGGAGCATGCTCTTGCTCTCTGCATCATTGTATGTGACTGCAGGGTGCTGTGGGGACTTGCTGCACTTATAGGATGTCCTCATTTTCTCCTGTTGAGTGAAGCCCTCGGGCAGTCAACACTCTGGACTTCTAGTGGTGGAAATAAATTACACATCAGGCACTGACCTCTATCACCTAGTAAGGCTAATGACAGAATAGTGATCACATCACCCTCTTCATCATATGACAGTGATGTGGTCTAATGCTTAGACCTGTGAGCAATGTCGCTTGGAAGGAACTTGCCTACTCCCCTATACCTTAAGCACTGGGTATTTTCTCCAGGAGCCGGGAGGGCGCTCTGTTAAGGTGAGTGTAACAGGTTTCAAAGTGACATTGGGAGAGACTTCCAAAATCTGGTGCAGCTCTGCATAAAAAGCTGATCAGCTTCCAGGTTTTATTGTCAAAGCCTAATTAAACCCCCATTCATAGTTGTGCTATTTGACAGTTCCAAACCACATGACAAGTCTCACCCTATCGTCGGCAATGGAACTGTTCAAATCTGTGCAACTCTGACTTTGCAGTGCCGCACCGTTTTGAAAAAAGGTTCCTGTACTATTTTTTGTGATTTCAGGTGCGACTTGCATAGACAACTGTGCATGAAGTTTCACAATTGTCAGGCAAGTCGCACCTGAAATACCACGGACCTTCTTTGAAATAGTGCTACTTCAAGTGACGTAGCACAATTTCAAAGTCGCATTCAGTATGAACCAGGACTGAACAAGCTGAATTTAGAAGCTGATCGACTACCATGCACAGCTGCACCAGTTTTAGTAAATCAACCACAGTGTGTCTTTGAGACCCCTTTCATACTAAAAAAAAAAAAAAAAGTGCCTGAAAAGCTCACAAAAAAACTATTTCCATTCAAATCAATGAATGCTTTCACACTAGAGCAGTGTGCTGGCAGGGCGGTGAAAAACGCCCCTTCCCATTGAAATGAATGGAAAGCTCTTCAAAAGTGCTCAGTGTTTTACTGGCAGTTTAGAAGCGCCTCCATGTGAAGGGCCTGAGAGCCTATTCACACCAGCAGCTGCATTAGCACACAGCCATTGTTGTATGGTGTGCTGGTGCACGGATAGAGGCACATCACACTGTTCACTTGTGTGTGAATTTTATTGAAATGTCATTCTTATGGGTGCAGTGTGGTGTAGTGCAGTGGATTGCATTGCATATTGCTGCACTGAAAAAAAAATGCTGCATACTGTACTTTTTATTTAATTTTTTTTTCAAGCATACACCACCACAGTGTGGTAATGTGAATTGGCCTGATAGGAAATCAGACTTTTTGCCTCGTGTTGCATTGGGACTGCCCTGGGCAAGGATGCTGAGTGCAGATGCAATACACCTGGTATGAATGGACCCTTAACCCTCAAATCCACCTGGTACAACCAAGGAGCCATATAAGACAGTGAAGGAGCCAGCCAATATGGGTTTCCATAGACAGCAATTAAAATTACTTAGGGTCATTAACTGTAGGTACATTTGTGGCCGTGAGCCCGAGCTCTTTAGGAACAGACAGCTGTACACACAGGGTGCAGGTTGGCCAGTTCCTGCCAAGCCAACTGTTTTTGGGCGATTTTCGGCCTGTGTGTACTTTGCTTCAAGAGGAGCTTCAGGCTCCTTCAGATAAAATGAAAAATTGCAAATACTGTAGCTGCTGACTTTCAATACTAGGGCACTTACCTGTCCAGGTGTCAAGCAGTGTCCTCACCCAAGCCGATTCTTCAGTCGGCTATCGGGTGCTGACGCCACCATCTTGCCTAAGAGAAGCCGGTTTCCTACTGTGCATACATGAATGAGCAGCAGTCTTCTGGAACCTGTGAAGTGTCCCAGAAGGCTGTGGGGAAAGGAGTGGTAGCCTAACCAAGTCCCTGCTCCCACCCCCAATGGCACCAAATCTGGCAGCAGGGTACAGACAAGTGGAGCTTCCCCCTCTTGGGTGGTGCTCAACTTTAAGAACTTCTGTCCAGTCTTTGTTGTCTTTTTTGCCATGAAGATCATTTCCCTTTCTTTTAGTCCCAGTGACAATGGTCACTTAAACATGAAATAAAGGGGAATCTCTACTACATGGGGGCAGACTGCAGTAAAAACCTCTGTAAGATTTATATTGTGTTTTGGTTGTTCTTGTTCCCTAGTATATATAAACGCACACACACAAGGGACATTACTTGGGTCCCTTTCATGTGGGGCTGTCCGGTTTGACAGACTCCCCTTTGCTCAGCGGGTGATCGCTGATCCCTGCTGAGAAGCTGGATGAAAGGTCCGTGTCCGCTCACTGGTCAGAATGGACACAGTCCTGCTCTCCTCTATGGGGGAAAATCAGGTGAAAACGGACCGCCAGTCTGTTTTCATCCAATCCGCCAAACAGATGGAAAACAGGACCACCATCCGTCTGGATTTTGTGGGCAGGATCGGATCAGGTAGCAGCAGATGTATGCAGACCTGATCAGACAGCCTGTGAAAGGGGTCTCACAGTTAGTGCAATGTGTCCTTTGTGCTGCTTGCTGCAGAATTAGTGCAAATCTTCCGTTTTCCAGTCTTCCCCCATCGCCGCTGTAATCTTTTGGTGCTAATTGGGTTAATAGAGCCAAAGGACCTGTCATAGCTACTCATCAAGAGTGCCGACTGTGCTTCCCTTTCCGCCCTCCTCCATTCATAGAGGTTGTGCTACAGCTTCTATGAATGAAATGCGATCTATGAATGGACAGGGGCTTTTTTCATCTGCTCATCCTCCCTTCATAGATCACTTTTCATTTATAAAAGCTATAGTACCGTTTCTATGAATGGAGAGGGGCTGAAAGGGCGAGCATAGCCAGGCACTGTTGATAAATGAATATGACAGGTTCATTGGCTCTTTTACCCCCTGCTGCACTGAAAAATCACGGCGGTGGTGGGGGAGAATGATTTCAACTAATTTTGCATTCAACAGCACCAGGGACACATTGCATGGACTGTAAGTAATGTCCATTGTGCTGATTTTCTTATTTTTATTTTACTTTTTTTGATTAAACGCAGGCTTCAAAAAAAAAAAAAATCTAGGAGTTACACTTTAGCATTTTCCTTTCCTTAATCTTTGTTTAACTGCTTGCCGATCAGCTGCCGCACTGTACTGCGTCAAATTGGCACGGCTGCACAAATCACATAGCTCCCAACTCTCCCTGATTTTAAGGCACTGGCTCTGATTTGGAGCAATGTCCCTCTGTCCCTCTTTGCTCCTCATTTGTCCCTCATTTTGGTCTGGTCAATATATTTGTATATAAAATGCACTTTTTATCTTTCAAAAAGTGTATCCCAGTGCTACACTTTTCAATCAATTTCTAAATTGATTTTAACGGATCAATTTTTTTGTATAATTCTCCTTTTAAGGGGGTGTGGCAGGGGGTGTGTCCGATGCCTACAAACGTTTGCTAATAGGTGTCCCTCGTTCCCATCTGAAAAAGTTGGGAGGTATGCAAATTGCCATCGTCGGCCGCTTTAAGAGCTATAGGGGTCACAACGCTGGTGCCGATGTGCATGTCTGCTGGCTACCCACGATCGCTCCTCAGAGAGACAGAATGGGGATTTGTCAATGTAAACAGACAGATCTCTGTTCTGTCAGGGGAGTAAAGGGAGATCTGCTGTTCCAAGTAATCTGGAACAGCAATCTATCTCTACTCCCTGTCAGCCCAACCCCCCCACAGTTAGAAACACCTCCCTAACCCCTTCCCTGGCAATTACATTTATACAATAATCGGTGACTATTTTTAGCTCTGATCACTGTAAAAATGTCAATGGTCCCAAAAGAGTGTCAGAAGTGTCTGATCTGTCTGTTGCAATGTTGCAGTCCCGCTAAAAATCGCTGATCGCCGCCATTACTAGTAAAAAATAAATAAGAAAAATGCCATTAATCTATCCCCTATTTTGTAGATGTTATAACTTTTGCACAAACAAATCAATATATATTTATTGCGGTTTTTTTTGTTTGTTTTTTTTACCAAAAATATTTATTTATTTCAGGTACTTGTATAGTGCTGTCAATTTACGCAGCACTTTACATCTATATTGTACATTGACATCAGTCCCTACCCTGAAAGAGCTTACAATCTAAGGTCCCTAACTCACATTCATACATATACTAGGGCCAATTTAGACCGGATCTAATTTACCCACTAGAATGTCTTTGGAGTGTGGGAGGAAACCCACGCAGGGAGAACATGCAAACTCCAGGCAGGTAGTGTCGTGGTTGGAATTCGAATCAGCGACCCTTTTGCTGCCAGGTGAAAGTGCTATCCACTACACCACTGTAGAAGAATATATATCGGCCTAAAGTGGTGAAGACATTTTTTTGTATGTATTATAGCAAAAAGTAAAAAAGTTTTTTTATCAAAATTGTCGCTTGTTTTTTTGTTTATAACGCAAAAAATAAAAACCGAAGAGATGATCAAATACCACCTAAAGAAAGCTCGATTTGTGGGGAAAAAAGGACATAAATTTTGTTTGGGTACAATGTCGCACGGCCGCACAATTGTCTGTCAGTTAAAGCGATGCAGCGCTGTATAGCAAAAAACGGCCTGCTCAGGAAGGGGGTTAATCCTTCCAGTGCTGAAATAGTTAAAATGCCAATTGTACAGAATCATGGAGCTTCAGTTTTATATTCTGTCTTTTACATCAGAGAGTGTCATTCAGAGAAATGTCTTCTTTGAAATCTGTTTGTCTTCTGAGACTGCGATGTAATGACATATCATTGTGGTTCAGAGAACTCTATTGCTGAGCTGTCAAACAGACCGGCAAAGTCAGCAAATCAAGACCTGCCATACCTTCCTGCTTTAACTGTGTCCATTTCCTCTGTCCTCACAAACCCCAACAGGGATGAACACTGGAGACTTCTGGATAATCTGAAAACCACGGTGGAAGGGCTGGTCTCTGGAAACAGCCGCAATGTTTGGTCCAAGTATGGAGGTCTGCAGAGGCTCTGCCGAGATATGAGCAGTATTCTACAGCACGGCCTCCTCTGTGATCAGGTAATGTATAACAAACGTGTCTCTCTAAGCATTGCTAAGCAACATATAGGCTACCATTTATACCACGCCTGTTATCTTTATGACACCAGGGAAAATAGCTTGCTTATATCCTTTACCTATACACTACTGATAACCTCTCCTAAAATAGCACTCAAGGCTAGAAATGTTCTCTTTCTTTACTTTTCTTAGGTCAGTGATAGGATATATCTGTAGGACAGAAACTCGGATTACCCTTAGAATCTGACACTGCCTTGATGCTCCAAGTGAATTATCTGCTTTGCGGAACCAAGGTGCATCTACACCAAGGCTAAAAGCGTATGTCAAGGCAACATATAAAAAAAAAAAATAGTACTTATCTGTAACACATGCACATTTCTCCCTTTTATATGATCGCTTTCAGCATGCTGCAAGTACAGAAAATAAAGGGCTCTTGTGCACAGGCAAACTTCAAACGATATTAACCACTTGAATACAGGACGTTTATACCCCCTTCCTGCCCAGACCAATTTTCAGCTTTCAGCGCTCTCACACTTTGAATCTCAATTACTGTCTCATGCTACACTGCACCCAAACAAAATTTGTGTCATTTTTTTCACACAAATAGAGCTTTCTTTTGGTGGTATTTAAGAAGCTCTGGGTTTTTTATTTTTTGTGATATAATTTAAAAAATGCGAAAATTTTGAAAAAAAAACAATTTTTTTTAGTTTCTGTGATAAAATTTTGCAAATAAGTAATTTTTGTCCATAAATTTTGGCCAAAACCTATACTGCTACCTATCTTTGGTAAAAATAACCCAAATTTGTGTATATTATTTGGTCTGTGTGAAAGTTATAGAGTCTACAAGCTATGGTGCAAATCATTGAAAATTGATCACACCTGATACACTGATGGCCTATCTAATTTCTTGAGGCCCTGAAATGTCAGGAAAGTACAAATACCCCCCAAATTACCCCTTTTTGAAAAGTAGACATTCCAAGGTATTTAGTAAGAGGCATGGCGAGTTTTATGAAGTTGTACTTTTTTCCCACAATTCTTTGGAAAATTAAGAAATTATTAATTTTTTTTTTTTTTTTGCACAAAATTGTCAAAACAACAAGTTATTTCTCACACACAGCATATGCATACTTCCAATTACACCCCAAAATACATTCTGCTACTCATCCCGAGTATGGCGATACCACATGTGTGAGACTTTTACACAGCCTGGCCACATAGAGAGGTCCAACATGCAGGGAGCACCGTCATGCATTCTAGGAGCAGAATTTTCACATCTAATTTCCTAACGACCTATTACACTTTTGAAGGCCCTGGAGCACCAGGACAATGGAATTACCCACAAAATGACCCCATTTTGGAAAGCAAACACCCCAACGTATATTCTATGAGGCATTATGAATTTTTTGAATGATTCATTTTTTTTCACAAGTCTTGGAAATACGTGGAAAGAAAATGAAAACGCTTTTATTTTTACACAAAGTGGTCAATTTAGAAGATATTTCTAACACATAGCATTCACATTGCAAAAATTACCCCCCAAAATATATTCTGCTACTCGTCCCGAGTATGGCGATACCACATGTGTGAGACTTTTTCACACCCTGGCCACATACAGAGGCCGAACATGCAGACGTCGGGTAATCTCATGGGCTCATGGATAGACGTCGGGTACGGAGTATCTTATATGGAGCCCACAAACGAAAGGTTTTACCCCATTAAAACCCCCATTAAGGTGACAGGACCACGGGGCCCCGGAAGTTTTCACACTATCCATACTTACTTTAAAATACACATTAAATACGAGCATCTTGCGGACTGCCACGAGGGACGTACAAGCCGGAGACATACACCGGTCCCACACTTTTTCAGAGTGTGTACACCATAGCGGTATGAGCCCTGCTCATCGTCTTATATAAAACCCCCCATTAAAAACGTTACACTTACGATACACAATCTTTATAG
>BLSH010190564.1:913613-925042 GCA_018402905.1 Glandirana rugosa
GGGGGGCTGAGCTCCGCTTTAATAACTTTAGGATCCAAGCTTACCTTACTCCTGAATTGGTGCTGTGACCACCCAGTACCTGTGCCAAAAAAAAAAAAAAGTAGCTCTGAGATGCTGAAATGAGCAAATATGTTGGTGGGGCTACCCTTCATCTCCTATAGAGATGTCAGAGCCCCGCTCTCCTCTATGGGAGATCAGATGAAAACGGACCAACTGTCTGTTTTCATCCAAACTCATCATTTTCGATCCGCCAGACGGTTGGAAAATAGGGTTTCAATCTGTCTGGATTTCACGGACAGGATCGGATCGGATAGCGGTGGGTGTCAGCGGACATGTCACCGCATGACATCCGCCGCTTCATAAAGGTCAATGGAGGCTACGATCAAGTCCGATCAGGTCGGATTTGCAGGTTTAGACACAATGTAAATGCATTATGATGGACACCGTTTTTTGTAAAAATAAATGTGTAGTTTATAAGAAACAATTATGTTTTAATGAGGTTTTGTTTATTCCATCTCTGTACTACTCTTTTTAGTTCTTGCGCTTTTGTGAGACCAATCAGAGGAATGGCGACGGCTCCAGTGAGGACAATGGAAAATTGTGGTTACAGCACAGTCTTCAATTCCACAGCCTCTCAGCTCAGCTAAAGGCCCTGCTTGGGAACAGACAGTACACCAAGAAGTTCTATTCAGGTACTGACATCCTACATACTGTATATACAGAGGGATTATACACTGAGGCTGGTTAACGAAAGGATTTGAGAATGTTCTTACAATAAATAGTATTATTACACCACTTGTGCCTATAATAAGGCTTACCTGTAGGTACCGTAAATGTCTCCTAAACTTGACCAGTTTAGGAGATATTCACTTTATCCGCATGTGCCGATGTCATCGGTGCATGAGCACTGAAGAAACGGCCCGCTTGTGCCGTTTTCTTCAGGGCCCGTGCCGTGACCGGCAGCTCCCGCGCGCATGCACAGGAGTGACGTCATCGTGGCTCCTGCCAGTCACAGCACCGGAGCTCACGAACCCTGAAGAAGCGCCGGGTGACATGTCGGCTGTCACAGCGGTGTACATGGACCGCTGCATGAGCTTCGATCTAAGGTAAGTATTTCATAATGAGCTCGTATGCAATGCGTTATGATGATAGCAAGTTTAAGCTTAGTTAGTAACAGCCTGGAATTATATTTTTAATTTTTGGTCATTTTACTTCTTACCACAAAAGATGGCAGCCTCTAGCAGTCATTTGATTTTGTAGGTAGAATTTGTTGCAGCCTTGGACATAAAGCAGGCATACAAGGGATGTAACCAGGCATGGAGTGAAATGTTCTTTCTCTGTTAAGTAAAGGTCTAATAACATGTTTCTAAAATGAAAGTCGGACTGTGTGCAGTGATTTGACACCAGCACATGAAGTCAATGTATTTGGTGTGGTTTAATTGGTACACGATAACCCTGTAACCACTTCCCGTCCCCATGACGACATATGACATTGTGGACTTTGAGTGGAGATACCTGGATGATGCCTGCAGCTACATACATCTTCCAGATATCTTTTCTTTTTTTTTTCCAGCCAGCGATTCTCTACAATGTAAAAGCCACCCTAGCAACTTATTAGCCACTGGATAGATTTTACAGGCAGCTGGAGGGAATTATACTATTGTCGCTTCTCCGGGCTCTTCCTTGTGATTGGGCAGCCAGAGATCTAATCCAACAGTGGCGCCGGGTTACCATAGAGCTGGCCACGGACTGGATGGTCACCAGTCCTCTCTATGACCCTGGGAGGCAGAAAGCAACATGACGTCACTTCCGTCTCTGGCATTTTTCCCCTAGAAAGCAGATATCAATTTTTTTTTCATCTCTTGCTTTCCAGGGTAGAAGAGCTATCTGGGGTCTTTCAGACCCCCGATCTCTCCATAAAGAGGACCTGTCATGCATTTCTATCCCAGGGGATAGGATAGGGCAGGATAGGAATTAAACACATTTTTTTTTTTTTTTTGGTGCATGAATAGGGATACAATGTACCTCATACTCATTCACATGGGGGGGGGGGCAGGATCTAGGGGCCCCCTTATTAAAGGGGGCTTCCAGATTCCGACAACCCCCTTGCCGGCAGACCCCCATAACCACCAGCTAAGATTGTGGGGAAGAGTCCCTTGTTGGGCACCCAAAGCACCCCCCATGTTCAGGGCATGTGACCTGTTGTGGTACGGGGGGAGGGTGCTTGCTTGCCAAAGCCCCCCCCCTTTTTTTTTTTGTCCAAGTTTTAGTTAATGGCAGGATTATCAGGTTAAAATAAAGAAAAAAGTTTGAATAAAAAGAAAACAAATGCAGCCACCATATTCAAAGACTGGTGCGGTGCAGTACATTCAATTTTTGTTTGTGGGTTTAGATACACTTTAATATCTAATTGTAAAAGCATCGGGCAACTTGAGTGTCATGACCGTACCTATAAAAAGACAACTCGTCTCACTTCCATGCACTTCCACTGTGTTTTATCGCTTTGTTTTTATACTACGTTTCTAACAAGTGCAATTCAGCTTGTGCAACATATTATGTACACGAATATACATTTCTATGGCAATAACAATCAACTTTCCAGGAAAATTGGTCAAATAAGTCATAATTATACTGAGACAAAGCTTTATGTATTACTTTCAACATTCAGTGAATTTAAGAAATTATGTAAAAGGCACAAAACAAACAACTGTGTTTTATCTCTATTACAGATACAGCCTTCCTGTTGAGTGACCGATATGTAACAGCCATGTTCCAGTGCTTGGAGGCAGTAGAGCAGAATAACCCCAGGTTATTGGCCCAGATAGACACATCAGTGGTGAGTTACTCTAACTGCCTGTCTGGATATATATATTTCAGTTGTATTTGGTGGCTGCTTGCCTGGAGTTTGTATTTATTTATTGCTTAAGAGCCAGTTCACACCACATGCAGTCCAGTGCATTTTTTATGCATCAAACGCATGGAATGCAGGTTATATGGTTTCCGATAACATAGTTCACACCAGTGCGGTCAGTTCCAGGGCGTTCCAGTTCCAGAAAAAAAAGTGGAACATGCTGCATATTTCCTGTATTGGAACGCTGTAAAACGGATCAAAAATGCACTGGGCCACAGTACAGTGAAAAAAGAAGAAAAAAAGCATCTGCAATGCATCTGGAAAAGCATGAAAAACGCACATGCAGAAACACTTCCAGAACAGATCTGGAGGGTGTTTTTGTGGTGTGAACCAGCTCTCAAGGCTTCATTAGTTGGGAGCAGTAATAATAGGCAGTTGAACCCCTCCTAAACTGCAAAGTCAGCCAGACAGAGTTGTACACATGCTGTGATGCTTTGCTGCTCAGCACAAAATGATGCCCCCATGTCCTCTGCGGCAGGCAATGCCGCTGCTGAAAGTGACAGATTAAAGTGAATTGGGCCGCACCGCATCCACAAGACAAATGTTAGGCTCTTGATTGCGGCATGGTATTCACATTTAGAAAGCCTGTTGTGCTCTTAAGAAAAAAAAAAAAACAGACATTCAGGAGGCTGCAGTATCACTCCCTTGAATGCCTTTTAGCCGTGCCTACACCACTCTCTGAAAAGTGATCTGCCATGGCTAGCTGCTTTTCAAAGGGTGACACAGGTGTATATAATCCCTAACTGACATTGAACAGTTTTCTTCTAACCTTGATGACACCCGTTGAAGCTGTTTGCTAATATATGCAAACATTGTTAGACTTCTATACTATAAATGTTATCAGTATTGTAAATATTAAAGCATCAGAATTAATAGACAATGCTTTGTCTTTATCTTTCGTGATGCTGTATGGCTTCAGTGATACCAAAGAGAGTATTAAGTAATACAAATGTTTCCTGTGACAATGCATATAATTGTATAGCAAAACCATACAGCAGTGACTACAATTCATAGAAGAGAGGGCCTCGCTCATACAAGTTCACAGTCTGCAGGAATGTATGTTTTTTTATGTTGCAGTTAAAGGAGTTGTAAAGGCAGAAGGTTTTTTTTTAATCGTAATGCCTTCTATGTATTAAAGAGGAAGTAAACCCTGCTGGGGTTTACTTCCTCAATATTCTCCTGTAAAGTAGAAGCATTATGGGCTACTATGCAGCGCATAGTAGCCCATTATGTGTCACTTACTTGCAAACGAAGCCTGCATCGTCCAGCGCTGTCCCCTGTGCAGGCAGTGTCCATCTTCAGCCCCTCTTCCTTCTGGGGCCACGACTCCGGCTCTGTGACTGGCCGGAGTCGCGTGACATCACTCCCGCGCATGTGCATGGGAGCCGCCAGTCACGGCACAATCTCAGTGAAGAAACGGCACGTTTCTTCACTGCGCATGTGCTGAAATGACGTCGGCACATCTAGTACACTGCATATCTCCTAAACCATGCAGGTTTGGGAGATATGCAGGGCACCTACAGGTAAGCTTTATTATAGGCTTACCTGTAGGTTAAAGTGGTTGTCACGAGTTGACAACCACTTAGAGATAAAACCTTCTGTGTGTAGAAGGCCCCCCAGCACCCCCTAATTACTTACCTGAGCCCCATCTCTCTCCAGCAATGTTCACTAATGTCTAAGCCCTCCGGGATGTGCTTTTTGATTGGCTGAGACACAGCAGTGGTGCCATTGGCTCCCGCGATTGTTAATCAAAGTCAGTCAGCCAATCAGGGGAGAGAGGGGGCAAGGCTGGGTTGGGGCTCCATGTCTGAATGGATACACGGAGCTCGGGTTCCCCCATAGGAAGCTGCTTTCTGTGGGGGCACTCACTAGAAGGGAGGGGCAAGGAGCAGCAAAGAGGAACCTGAGAAGAGGAGGATCCAGGCTGTTCTGTGCAAAACCAACTGCATAGAGGAGGGAAGTATAACATGTTTGTTATTTAAAAAAAAAAAAAAAAAAAACCAGACTACACTCGCTTTAACTTTTTTTTGTGTTTTTTTTTCCGTTCCAGCTTGCTGGCAAGAGAGAGTTCACAGTTTCCGGAAAGAGTTTAAGTCTGAGTGCTCTACCTATTACACCATTCATTCCCTACACAGCGAGTCCAAACCATCCCATGTATAACAGCCTGCAAGGTCCAGCCACTCTTTCCAGCAATGGTATGAGTTATGAGGGTGAGGCTTTCACTGTTGTCAGTGGACCAGATGACTCTGTTGTGAGGAATGTAGCAGCAAACTCTTATTGTTTTATAGACTTTGCATGTGACCCATAACTGCTTTGTTGGAAGCCAAAGAAAAAATCTTGCACGGTAGCAAGCCCAAGCATAGTTTATCACTTAATAGCCTGTTTTCATTGCTGGATATGTAAGTGAACGCTGGTTGTTTAAAAGCTAACCTAGCGTGATGCGATCAGTGACCAAAAAACAGCATAATGTGATAGCTTTGGTAATTCATTCCAAGTATTTCATAATCTTTGTCATTTTTTTTTTCTTTTTTTTTTTTACTTTTAGAATTGGGCTCCGGCTTGGTTGATCAGCAAAACAATGTTTATAAAGTGAGTGCATCTTTGCCTGTAAACGAGTCCAATCTTGCCATCCATGACTTGTCGCCTCGTGAACCCTTTTCTCCTGTTAGCGAAATGAGTATTAGCACTGTAACCAGCCACAGTGAAGAGACTTTTAGCCCGGAGGACCCTCCGAGTGAGGCAGATGATGGTCCTGAGTACCTGGCTATTGGAAACATGAGCCGCAGAGCGTCAACCCAGAGCTGTAGCAGCTCAAATCTCTTCCCTGGTTCTCAACCGCCAGATACACCTGTTCAAACAACACCGGTTATCCCCAGCCTGTCTCTGCTCTCTGTCCCACGCCGCTCCAGCTTTTCAGAGGGGCAGATCGGTAACTTGTCAAAGCATATGAAAAAGAGTCACATGCGCTCACATTCTGACACCAATGTGACTATTGGGAAAAATCAAGGTAAGAACTTTCATTTATTAGTTTTGTCTTCAGCACAGGATTGTTTTGATGTTTGTGTTCCCTGTTGAGACACTGGGGTAGATTTACTAAAACTGGAGAGCATAAAATCTGGTGCAGCTGTGCATGGCAGTCAATCAGCTTCTAACTTGAGCTTGTTCAATTAAGCTTTAACAAAAAAAAAAGAAAAAACAGGAAGCTGTTTGGTTTGTATGCAGAGTTGCACTCTCCAGTTTTAGTCCAGTTTCGTCTCCAAGGTGTCCCTAGTGCTGATTTACATAGAATTCGTTCAAATCTTTCACCCCCAATCCATCCTCACCACCGCTGTGATCTTTCAGTGCAACGGGGGTTAAAAGAGCCAAGGGACTAGTAAATTTTAATACACACACACACGCACACACACACACAGCAAATGTTAACTACTTGTTAAAGTGTCACTAAACCCACATCATACAAAACTATCAATAAATGCTGCATAATAATTCTGCATTTCATAGTCACTATGAGTCACTATGAGATTTTCTTTCTGTATTCTGAAAAAAAACTTGGTTGATCCTCCTGTTTTCTATCACCATATTCTGTCCAAGTCCCCAGTGCAGCTAGGGATTTTGCAACTGTGATGGCAACTCTGCACATGCTCAGTTTTCAGTAAGTTTTTATGCTGAGCATTTCCTCCCTATCACATCTGAGCAGCCCATGTGACTATAGAGTCACACATGTGGGCGTATACACAGTGGTAAATGACAGCCCATTCCCTCCCTCCTCTTCCTCCCCCATACCCACTAACCAGTTAAACACAATGGGGGTGGGGTATTACATGTAGATTAATGGAGGCTTCATTTCCCTTCTATTCTAAGACACAGGCTGGAGGGAGTGACGCAGCCTGATACTGGCAGAAATCCACCCACACCATGTTATTTCCAAAAAATAATAAAGATCTGATTTCAAAAATATATTTGTATGACAATTTAAATCCATTTATTGATCTTAATTATTTATTTTTACTCTGCATTCCAAAGGCTGTTTTTTTTTCTTTTTGAACATGTGACCAGCAGCAGAGGACTAGAGGCTCCTCCTGCTTATGTTTCCCTGCAGACAGGCTGGGAAAGATCTGTGTCATGTCACAGCTGTATATCGATTAAGAAAAAGGTACTTAGATGTTTTTTTTTATTAAAATATTTACAGTGCCATCATCCCCATACGGAAAAAGAAGGGACAATGTAAATTAAATTGTGTTTAGCGTCACTTTAAATCTAAAGGTAGAGAAGAAAGCTGTAATCCCTTGCTTTGGCATGCTTCTACCATCCGTGCGATCAGTTCCCTCAAAACCTCTCCTTCAGTGCTGCAGCTGGTGGTTGCACTCTGATGTCATACAATGCAGGACCGGTAGTGCTGCATTGCAGGTGACAATGACAAGGGCCTGCCCCCAACCCTGAGCATCGGGGAGGAAAAAAATAATAGCGCCAGAAGCTTGCTGCAGCAAAAAGAATACACATTACAGGTTTTTCCTCTGTCCCTAGACTAAACAAGCAGTTGGCTTTGCAATTCTGGGAGTGGATTTCACTGCAATGGTATTTGTGTACAAAAATCCTGGAGTTCAGATTTAATAATGAAGGTTTAGCAAAAAAATTGCTAAAAAAAAGTCTTAATTGGAACCTATAGGAGAGCAGTCAAAGCACTGAATATAGTAATGATTGAGACTTGACACTTGGATTCAATTGGAGATAATCTGATAAGGTATAAGGTGCCGGAGCCACTATAACCCCAAAGGCCAGTTTGTGCTCTAAGGACTTGTGATCATATTTTGTACACATTCTGGTCCAATCCTCTGCATTCCCATATTGCTCACAGTGTGATCTAATGCTAAGTAGGCACACTCTAAGTTAGTATGGGGGATTAGAATAGCAACTGGTGACAGGGGGAGGTGCTGGACTTAGGGCTCATTCACACATTGTGCCATGACCTCTAATCAGAAGGACATGAGGGCATTTGGGTGATTTGTAAAGAAAAATGAATTTGTGTGTATATATTTTTTTCAATTTACTGATTTTCTTTTCTTGCCTGAAGTCCTTTTTAGGAGTTGTAAAGGCAGAAGGTTTTTTTTATCTTAATGCATTATATGCATTAAGATAAAAAAACCTTCTGTGCGTAGCATTCCCCCTAGCACTCCCTTATTACTTACCTGAGCCCCTTCTCTCTCCAGCAATGTCCACGAATGTCTAAGCCGTCCGGGACACTCCTCCTAATTGGCTGAGACACAGCAGTTGTGCCATTGGCTCCCGCAGCTGTCAGCCAGCCAATCAGGGGAGATAGGGAATGGGACCGGGGCTCTGTGTCTTAATTGATACATGGAGCTCTGACTTGGCTCGGGTGCCCCCATAGCAAGCTGCTGGCTGAGGGGGCACTTGATAGGAGGGAAGAACGAGGAGCAGCAAAGAGGGACTGGAGAAGAGGAGGATCCGGGCTGCTCTTTGCAAAACCAACTGCACAGAGGAGGTAAGTATAAGGCTACTTTCACACTGGAGCGGTACCCACGGTCGGGGTAAAAGCCTGCTATTTTTAGCGGAGTTTTACCAGCGATAGGGCTCCGCTATGTGGACGGGAGCGCCACGCTTTTAACCCCCCACAAGGGGTTAAAAGTGCCGTGCTCAGCGCTACCGAGGCGGTGTGCAGCCGCTTCGGCAGCGCTTGCCATGCATTTCAATGGCAGGGGCGGTAGAGGAGCGGTATATTACCGCTCCCCTCACCGCCCCAAAGATGCTGCTTGCAGGACTTTTTGTAACGTCCCGCTAGCGCATCGCCCCAGTGTGAAAGCACTCAGGACTTTCACATTGGGGTGGATTGGGGGGGAATTTTGAGGCGCTTTACAGGCGCTATTTTTAGCTAAATAGCGTCTATAAAACGCTCCAGTGTGAAAGCAGCCTAACATGTTGTGTTTTTTTTGTTTTTTAAATGAGACTTCACTTTAACCACTTGCTGACCGGCCACCGTGGATTAACGGCGGCAAAGTGGTTCAAGATTGCGGATCGTGAGCACGCACTCACTGTGTTTCGGGGGAGCTACCTGCGATCGATCCCCCTGCAGTGACAAAACGGAGGTCTGTGTATGTAAACGCGGATCTCTGTTCTGACAGGGGGAAGGAATGTGATCACAGGCTCCCTGTGTATGGGAGCCGCTGTCGCTCCCCTTCCCCACTCAGCCCAGCCCCCATACAGTTAGAACACACACAGGGAACACCGTTAACCCCTTAGAGCGCCCCCTGCAGGTTAACCCCTTCCCTGCCAGTGACATTTACACAGTAATCAGTGCATTTTCATAGCACTGATCGCTGTATAAATGCTAATGGTCCCAAAAAAATGTCAAAATGGTCCGACATGTCCGCCGCAATATCACAGTCCTGATAAAAATTGCAGATTGCCGCCATTACTAGTAAAAAAAAAATGGATCCACAAAAACCCCATAAATTAATTCTCATTTCATCATCTTTTGTGCAAACCAATATATACGCTGATTGCAAATTTTTTTATTTTTTTTTTACCAAAAATATGATCAAGAATATAAATTGACCAAAACCAATATAATAATTTTTTTTTTTTTTGATTTGTATTTTAACAAAAAGTAAGAAATATTGTTTTTTTTTTTTGCCAAATTGTCGCTCCTTTTTTTTTGTTTATAGCGGTGATCAGAAATTATGCAGAGGTGATCAAATACACCAAAAGAAAGCTCTATTTGTGGGGGAAAAGACGCAAATTTCGTTCGGGTACAACGTCGCACGACTGCGCAATTGTCAGTTAAAGCGATGCAGTGCCGAATCACAAAAAGTGCTCTGGTCCTAAACTGGGAAATCCATCCAGGGCTGAAGTGGTTAATGTCCAACTCTCTCCAAAAATATATTTTCTCTTACGTTCACTGACAGACGCAGCCCTTCAGTGACAAGTGGGGTTATATGCACATCCTACTAGGAGTTGACTAGGCAAATAGAAAGAAAGCAAGCTGCCCCCTCCCAGGGGGCCGTCCTCTCTCTCCCATATAACCCCCCTGCTCTGCTTAGCATATCAGTTTTATTATGCCTAGTGCAAGGAGTTAGACCTGGCTCCCTTATGGGACCTGCGGTTCATCTTTTTTTTTTTTCAAGCTATCTGATGAAGACTGCTATCAAGAAGCCAGCTGGGGCATAAAGGATAACTAGAATCCTGCATTTTCCCCAGCACGGCTGACGGATGCGAGCTAGTCCTAAGCCTTGGCGGGGCCCGCCGCATCGTGCCCGCTCCGTGCGGGCTGCCAGTGGGTGACCCCCACTTGCGCCCGGTGACCGGACTTGGTTCCTGTCCAGGGGCCTATTGCCTGCAGCATCCCTCTCCGGCATGGGAGGAAGGTCTGCGACCGGGTGGCTACCGGCTACGCCTGTCGGACTGGTGAGTGACCCCCTCTCTTCCCCCCTAAGGACGCGGAAGGGGGGGTGCTGGGCGTATTTTAGCGTTTTGGCCGGCCGGTGGAGGGTGTTCGCTTGGCTAGTGCCCCCCTGGGTGTCCTCGGCCCCCTCCCCCCGCACTGCACCCCGTTCGTTCGCACCGCACCTCGTGTGTTCGTACCGCCATGCGTCGATCGCCGCCATTTTGCCGCAGCCGCGGCCATTTTGCTGAGGGTTTCCCTCTAGTGGCAGCGGCGGCCATTTTGCCGTAGTCGCGGCCTGCATACAGGCTTTGGCCTCTTGTGGGCGTTTTTGGCGGCCATATTGGATGTCCCTGGAGAAGTAAAAAATGTGCTGCTGTCGTTTTGCTTCCTCTTTCACTTGGGACAGCGTGGCTGACTACAGATGGCGCAGGCTTCTTACTGGCGGTCCTTAAGCACTCCTGCTGGGAGCAGCGCTTGTGGGCAAAACAGCAAGTATAGCTGGGCTCTCCCTGGGGTGCTGGTAGCAGTGGGTGCAGTCCTCCTGGGGTCTCCCTGGCGTTCTGTGCGGTGGCAGTGGGGCTGCATTGTGGGGGTGTTGGGTCATTTTTTCTAATTTAACTGTCAGTTTACGGTGGTGCGATGGCAGATGACCCTGCGGGTCCTTCTGAGGAGGAGTCAGCGGCAGCGCAGCCTGCGCTGGGGACTCTGGTGTCCCTGGACCAGCTGAGTCGCGTCCGACGCGACGGCGACTGAGGAGGAGTCTTCCTGGGCGTCCCAGTAGACGGTAGCGTGGTGGCATTTGACTGTCAATTTAATCTTTTTTACTGGGTTGTGGGGGTGTTACGTCGGGGTGACGGTGGCGTGTCTTGCGGTCCCTCTGGGGTCCTCCTGACGTGGGTGACGATGGTCGTGGGGTCCCTCTCGGGTCGATATGAACGACAAAACGGGTGTTCGCGACGAGGGTCGTCCTCACGAATTCCTGGCGGTCATTCTTCGGACGCGGTAGACATCAGTCGGTGCGACAGGGTTCACTTTCTCCTTCGTTTTGCTGTCGTCGTGTAAAAAATGAAGAGGTCCCTGTAGGTTATACCGGCGGTTTTTGCGGGTGTTCTCCGGTTT
>BLSH010190564.1:937101-948566 GCA_018402905.1 Glandirana rugosa
ATGGTAACCCACGACTTGGGTGATTAGTGAATAATTTTGCCAGTTGCCACAGACTCATTTACCTCAATGGCAGCACAGCAGTGGTGGTAAGTGGTCTGTGATGACCGTCTCTCAGGCAGCAAGTTAGCCGAAAAGGAAAGTACTGCCTCCTTGCATGTTCTCTGCTCCATTTTCCTCTGAAGTCCAAGGCGGGAAGTACGGAGTGTAGAGCCGCCTGCTCCACTGTGTCTACGATCTGTCCACCGGGAACCCAGCACAGCCTGGTCATAACAGCATGATGTAAGTGCCTGTGATGGTGTGCCTTACACCCGACCCGCTGTAACCACTTCACCTGCAATACTGACTGCTGTGCTACGCTGTTTGTTGTTGCGGTGCTGGCGCCATGAGAGATGACAGGGCAGAGACTATTTTTATTTTTGGCAGGATGCTCTGGGGGGGGTTTGAACACCCCAAACCCCCCCCTTATCTACAGCCCTGTCGCTGTTACCAGGGCTTCCTGTGAGTGGCTGCAGTTCTTTTAAGTCTGATATGCCAATGAGGAAAAAGGGTATTGTGTTTAGCGTCAAATTATTTTTTTTCCTTTTTTCTGTAGCACCTAGGAACATATGGCACATCCCTCCCATTTCTCTTTGAAATGATTTTCTTTCATGGTACTCCTGGCTTGGTTATTGTTAAACATAGGGAACAAGCATGAGATCTGGGAGTAGTTACAGGGAATTCTAATGGTACCATGACTTTAGGAGAGGGGCTAGTACCTAATTTTCATTGTTTTATCTTCTGTGTGCTTCACAATTTGAATTTTCAAAAATCCTTTTTTGAACGCATTCAGTCAAAAGTACACTTTCAGCAGAACCCCATACACTAATTTCTAAATGATTTGGCAAGTTTATTAGATATCGGCTTTGGGGTAGGTTACTTTTTGACATATATAACACAGTTCACTAGTACATTTTTTAAAAGTAATAATATGGTGTAAATTGTAACAGCCTCAATGCTCAGTAGATGTTCTTTTATATCCCAGTGCTTTTGCTTGTTAGGTGGCCTATTTTTGTATTCTGCATGTATGATTACAGGTATATCCAAACCATTGTGTTTTCTTCCCATTTCTATGGTAGATCTACCCCTATAATTATCCATTTTACTTTATTTTCAGTTACATTTTATGCATCTTCTTTTCTAAGCTGTCTGATTGTAAGCCTTTGGATATGTTTCTTTACGTAATATAATAAATCGTGTTTTGGATTGTTTTGTCATTTTGGTAGCATGCATTTTATATATACATATATACCTTAAGTTCTGTTTTTGCCATCATAACGGAAAGGAAATGCAACATACTGCTTTTTTCCTAACTTCTTTCTTTTGGGTATTTGTAGAATCCAATGCTGAACTGTTCAGAAGAGGCAATGTCCCCTGTAATGGAAAAACAAATGGCTCTGACTCGCTTTACATAGATTATGGTGCGTGGTGACTAGAGTCATATAAAGTAGTAAATGTCCTGAATGTTTTTTATGTGACAGTCTGGCTAGCACCTCTGCTTTTATCCCGCAGGGATGTATGAGCTAGCTTTCTTACTGACAGGTGGTAAGAACAATATACCTTCCATTTATACAGCATACACTGCCTGTAACATTTTAGTAACAAGTGTGGGGCTTAGTTGGAATTCACAGCAGAGCAGTAAAGCGAAATCTGACATAGATAAAAAAAAAAAAAAAATACATTCAAACACATGCCCTTCTGAATCTTCAGTTCATTTTACCTTATGAGTACTGATTCTCACCAGATGTGATTTTAAGGAATTTTGTGCATTTTTATTTTTTCTTGGGCTTAGTCATACATTTGTGTCAGTGGGATTCTATATATCCAAGTAAAGCATTGCAGTGCACTCCAAAAATAGTTTGCATGCTGCAGCTTCCCATTCGAGTCATTGGAACAGAAGTCTTCAATTGGCATGCCAGTGCACCTAAAGGGCATGTTAAATCACATATATGTGGTAAATTTTAAATCTGGTGTGAATGAACTCTGAATCTGCACTCATTACAGTTTTCTTTCGTTTTCATATTTAGCTTTTAGACTGTTCTTCTTTAGCAGCATATGTTTGAAAGGGAAGGTCTTGCTTTGCGCCCATCTGCATTAGGTCTCTTTTTTGTTTTTAATTCTTCTGGTCTAATTGCCTAAAATCTATTGATTTCAGGACTTTTTCCTGTGTTTTGTTACTCGGCCATAGTTATATGGCACTTTCAGTTCTAACCTTGTGTACAAGGCCATTGAACTAGGTCACCTGAGCTGCGAAGTTCTGGTCAAAAAGTAGCTGGGTGGCAATTTCCAAAGACGATAGTTCTGTTATGTGCCTTCAAGTTACTTCAAAGTTCTGGGCAGCCTTAAACGTATCTCTACTAACTTTCCCATAACCTCCCGCTTATCAAAAATGAAATTGAGAGAAGGCATTTCAGCACTGTGAGCAGGTCAGGCTCTACTGCATTGCGCAGTAGGTGGCTTCAGGCAATAAGGTGACTTACAAAAAAGAGAAGTATAGGCACCACACCCTGGTATTGTGGTGAGGGACATTCCAGTGAGCAGAGGTGGGACCCAGAAAGCTTCATAGATGAAGACGTTTGATAGAGGTCACTGTCAATTCAGTTTGCAGGGTGCATGAATTTAAAAAAAAAAAAAAATTGGGCTTTAAAGAGACTGTAAACCTCCCTGTATACTTTATACCTATAGCTAAGCCTAGAATAAGGCTTACCTATAGGTACAGTTAATATCTCCTAAACGTGCGCTGTTTAGGTGATATTTACTGTATACTGCGACGATGATGTCATCGGCGCATGCACTGAAGAAATGGCCATCTGTGCCGTTTCTTCAGAAAACAGTGCTGTGACCGGCGGCTCCCGCACAAATGCGCGGCAGTGATCTCACGCGGCTCCGGTCATCCATCTGCGCTGGATGGATGGATGCAGCCTCCAGCTGGGATGACACGGGCTTCATTTTCAGTTAAGTGTCAAATAATGTGCTAGTGTGTGATGCATACTAGCACATTATGCCTTTACTTTGGGGAGGGAATTTTTTTTTTCAAGACTTTATTTCCTCTTAAAATTGTAGTCAGTCCTGATTGATTTTTGTCGGGACAGATACTTCCCAGATCCTGGCACTTTTTTCAAAAAGGCTGAGGAAGAGTTACAAACTCAGTCAGAATGTTTTCCCATTTAATCAGTGTCCCCATTTGATGAGAGACCAGAAGGGATGATGATGATGGGAGATTTAGTCACTAGAGCATCTCCATTAAGGGCACCATAGAGGGGTAAGTATTATCTGTAAGACTTTGAAATAAAGAAGCCTTATGGACACCTTTAAAGTGGAACTTTAGTCAGAAAATTAAAGAGGAAGTAAACCCTGATGGGTTTTACTTCCTCTTTGTTCCTCTTTATTACTCTGCAATGTAAAAGCACACGCATACTAGCCTATTATGTGACCCTTACCTGCATTGGAAGCCCACGCTGTCCTCACTCCAGGTAGCGTCCATCTTCGCCCCTCCTTCCTTCCAGCGCCGCAGACTCCGGCTCTGTGATTTGCCGGAGCCACGTGACGTCACTCCCGCACATGCACGCAGGAGCCGCCAATCGGGGCACGATCTCAGTGCACAAACGGCACGGAGGCCGTTTCTTCACTGCGCATGCGCCGAATGACGTCGGTACATGGAAGTACACTGGTTTTCTCCTAAACCGTGGAAGTTTAGAAGATATGCAGGGAACCTACAGGTAAGCCTTACTATAAGCTTACCTGTAGGTTAAAGTGGTTGTCATGAGTTGACAACCACTTTAAGTCCTGCTAGATCACATCAGGCTGGCTCCTTTTGCATGTATAGCTATGTAAAACTTAAAAAATAAATAAATAAGTGCCTATGCTGTTTAAAATCCTGTAATATATCTTCTCATTCTGCTCTGCACATGCTTGGTTGCTCTCTATTTTTAGGTACTGCCGAGTTTGTAGAGGCCAATCTGCTGACAGCCTAAAGATTTACTGCTGCTCAGGGGCTCTGGGCTTCAGCAAAATGGCAGCCTCCAGCAAGAAAGAAACCAGAGCAATGCTGGAGACAATTTACAGCACACACTGATTTTGGTAACATAATTAATAATGTGAAATGTATATTCCTTGCTATCTGCATCCAGGGGCGGATATCTGTTCCTAACCACAGTTAACCCAGTGGCGAAGCTACACATTATTTCACCCGTGTCAAAGACTCAGTTAGGTGCCCTACCCCAGAGAGACGTTCTCCATCCATACACTCCCAGCCCCCTGCTTAGAGATGGAAGCGTAATAAATACATAGATAAGCCATAGGATGGTAATAATAATAAAGGTTTTGGCAATAGTGATATCAAGCCTCACATCTGTAGCAGATTAAGACGGACGCCGCCAGGACTGAAGTGAGTCAAGATGCTGATCTTTATTCAGGCCTGTTTCTGTGTGCTGCTCTTCCATCCCAGCAGCGCCCTTCCCAATCTGCTGTGGGGGTGAGGCTTGAAATCTCCACATAAAGCGTTGCTGCTTTCTTCAGCCATGGCGGCTAGGGTTGCCACCTTTTCTTCAAGCCAATGGTTATGGTTTGAAGTATGGTTATATAAAACAAAAGCATTCTTGTACCCATAACATATTACCAAGATTACTAAAACAAATGCCACTGTAAAATATGAGCTTGACCTGCCTTATAAGTTGACAGTGTCTCTCAGTAGAGCAGTGGACAGTGTCACTCAGAGCAGTGGACGGTGTCAGTAGGGCTGTGGATGGTGGTTAGACAGTGTCAATACGGCACTAGACAGGGTCCGTAGGGGAGAGGTTGGTGTCAGTAGGGCTGTGGATGGTACGTAGACAGTGTCAATACGGCTATGGACAGGGTCCGTAGGGGAGAGGTTGGTGTCAGTAGGGCTGTGGATGGTACGTAGACAGTGTCAATACGGCACTAGACAGGGTCCGTAGGGGAGAGGTTGGTGTCAGTAGGGCAGTGGATGGTATTAGTATAGCAGTGGAGGGTGTCAGTAGAGCAGTGGAAAGGGTCAGTAGGGGAGAGGGTGATGTCAATAGGGCAGTGGATGTTGTCAGTAGGGCAGTGGACGGTGTCAGTAAGGGAGAGGTTGGCGGCAGTAGGGCAGTGGATGGTATCAGTAGGGCAGAGGTTGCCATCAGTAAGGCAGAGAATTGTGTCAGTCACTAGAGCAGTGGATTTTGATAGTAGGGCAGTGGACGGTATCAGCAGTTTTTATTTTTATATTTTCTACAATTATATCAGAGCCTGTTTGGGGGGGGGGGGGGGTTGGTGAAATATCAGGGGTCTAAACAGACCCCTTATGTCTCACTTTTGAAGACTTTTAAGAGAAAGGAATTGAGGACACTGGTTCTTCAATTCCTTTCTCTGCAGCCTCAGCTGAATGAATTGGGAAGTGTTCTGTCCTGAGTGACTTCCTGTTCATTCACAAACTGAACCATAGTAGATAACACAGATTACTATACTTCAGTTATTAATAAACAGAATGGGTGATCAGCACTGGTCACTCGCACTGTTCATGCAGAAAAGGAAGGGGCCAACATTTTTAAATTACATTTATACTGGCCCCTTCCCCTGCTCTCCATCTGAACACATACAGCAGCAGCCAGGGGGAGAGGTGGGGAGGAGGCCCGGCAACTCTGAGGGGAGGGGGCGACAGGGGGGCCCAACTTGACAGAAAGGGAGGAGGGGAGAGGCTGGCTTTTACTAGAATTGATCCTGTGTATTTCCCTCCTGCAGCCACTAAAAGCCAGATTCAGTGGCTGCAGGAAAATCTAACAGATCAGTTCTATGAAATGCCACCGTCGTCCTGTCCAGGTATGACTTCAAGGCAGCCAACAAGGTAGCAGGCTGAATCCCCGGGGTCTGGATCCTGGCTCCTGGCACTGTGGGCTCACAGAGCAGCCGGTGGTGAGAATGCAGCTCAGTGGCTCAGCCGGGTCAGTCCAGCCTGATCCAACCTCCCAAATCCCAGCTAGTGTCAGCACTGCAGACAATTTGGCACCTGGGGCATGTGCCCCCCTTAGTATGTGGAAAAATGCAGATGCATGCTTTCAACTATGAATAGTCTCTGCTGTTTTCAGCCAGTCATTTAGTTGAGGCTAATAGGACCTGGGAACCTGGCCACAGGAATACTTGCTGGACCATGATCATTTTAGGACATGTGAATGAGTCCTAAAAGATAAAGAAACCCATATGCAGATAAAACTTGGTATCAAAGAGGGGCTGTCAAATGTAATGGCTTCCTTTTAAGAATAATGGGAAATTGTTGTTTTGGGGCTTCGGGAGGTGGTAAACCTTTTATGGTATGCTCTAAATGAGATAAAAACCCTGTTTTAAAAGAAATATTTAAAATCCTTTCATTGCAGACAGCACCCAATACTTGAATTGCACAGAAGGGATATTTCGAAGGCCATCAGAGGGACAGTCCTTAATCAGTTATCTTTCTGAGCAGGATTTTGGCAGCTGTGCCGACTTGGAAAAGGTATTAAAAACTCAAGACCCATTTCTGAATTTGAGGGTAAAATTTTGTAATGTCTTTGATATATTGTAATAACAAAAGTCAAGAGTTATTTTTTTCTCCGTCCTCTGTATAGGAAAATGCTCATTTTAGCATTTCAGAGTCTCTCATTGCGGCTATTGAACTCATGAAGTGTAACATGATGAGCCGCCAGCTTCAGGAAGAGGAAGAAGACAGTGATCGTGAGATCCGGGAGTTGAAACAGAAAATTCGTCTAAGGCGGCAACAGATCCGTACTCAGAAAAGGACAAGCAATGATGAGCAATCCAGCAGTAAGACACCCACTTTAAAATCTGTTAAAATGGTGAACATACAACTCCAAATACACAATACACATTGGAGTTGTACGTCGATACCAACCCAATAACTTTTGGCTTATTGTCTAGCCTGCTGCAATCAGACTCGATACTGCATGCAAAGCACTCTCAAAGCACCCTTTATGAATTTTTTTTCAAGCTTTATAAATGTGGGCTTCCTGTATCCTGATTGCTAATTTTTGTTATAAACATAAAATGTTTACCTGCTCTGTCATTTAAAGAGTTTCTTCACATGTTCACAAAAAAAATGAAATGGCAAACTAACACCCTGCACCTTCCTCATTCCGCCTGGTTTCTGCTGCACTTACCTCCATGAGTCATACAGTCTCACTGTCCAAGTAGCCCACTGGGTTGGGTGGGTTTGAAAACCATACGTTTTTTTTCCTCTTCCTTCTCTGGGAATGATGGGACAGATCAGAGCAGTTCTGATGCATCGGCATGTGATTGCACTGACTAAACAGAACTGCTCTGATCTTGCGCATGAGCAGTTGGTAGCCAGCTCATCAAAAAGTGACAGCCAGCTACCAAATCCAAAATGGCGGTAACGCAACCGAACAAGAAATTAAGACTTCAGACAAGTAAGACAAAAGTAAAGTTTCTCTTTTGGAAGGAAAAGATTTTGTTACCGCACGTCTAAAATCACCTTTATACAGATACCTTCAATAAAACCATAATGGAATGCAGCAGAGGGAAACAGACAGCCGCTAACGTGCTCATAGCTATGAATAATTGCTGGGTAAGTGCAAAATGCATTAGCTGTTCTCTATTTCCTTCTGCTGTGTTCATTGCTTTGTAGTTTTATTGAATAAAGGTGATTTTAGAACACGGCTACGAGCTGGGCCGGGACCTATTTAGCGTGGTAGCAATGATGTAGTTGGCAGGCCTGCCTGGAGTGATGCTTTCCTTTTTGGGTTGAAGGTCCTCTTTATTCATATGACTATGGAGAGTTGCTCTGAATACGCTGGTAAAATTTTTGCATGTTACTCTGGATTGCAGTCGCCCTGTATTAATGGGGATATTTTTTCTCTGCTTTGTCTCACAGGTGTTGGCGTGACAGATAGCAGTTCACAGATAAGTTCCCATGACTCAGCCCATCTGTCTGATTCTGGTTCTGTAGGTGAAGTGGATCAATATGAAATCAAAGGTACATCATATATAGATTTTAAAAAGGGGTTTAATGCAATGTTTAGGGCGTTACACTAAAAGGTAGGCCTGCCCCCTTTAAACACTTTAGTCCTCTCTCGTTCCAGCGATGTGCCTGTCTGCAGCGCCACTCTCCTCTCTTCCTGCATTCACAGGCTACACTGAGTGCAGTTGGAGCCATTGGCTCCTGCTGCTCTCATTCTAATATAAATTTATGAGGAGGGAGCAGGTGCATGGCCAAGACTTGCTGTGTAAGTCTATGGACGCACATAGGCTGGCTCGGGAGTGTGCTCGCATGGGTGCCCCCTTAGTACGCGGCTTGCTATGGGGGCAATTGAAGGAAAGGAGGAGCGGATAGTGCCGGCGTGGGACTCTAGAAGAGGTACTGCTCTGTGCAATACCATTGCACAGGGCACGTAAGATTTTAACATGCTTTTCATTTTCATAAAAAAAAAAAAAATCTTTTTAACCACCACTTTAAATTTATTGCTTTCTCCATCAATCAAGAATTGTTTCCTCTAGAACTTGGTGTGGTCATTGCTTGGGTGTAATGGAGTAGAGGCTAAAGCCTTGTACACACAATGCGACGGTCGTACGACCGGTCGTCCAAAATCGTATGTTGGCTGTTGTGTCTCGCATACTGACATGCACTAAGCGATCATACAACCAAGCCTAATGTGGTGATGTGCAATAAAGAGGACATTCAGGTGCATTTGATTTGTGAATTAAGAACGTAGGTGTACACGAACGGACACTTCCGGGCGTTCCTGACTTCTGAGCATGCGTGTTTTTGCACATACAACTTGTTGGTCCAACTTCTCTGTACACACGGTACAACAGTCGTACGACTGCTTGTAGTACAACAAAAGTTTTCTAGTCTGCTCATACAACTTCTGTTGTACGACCGTCGCACGTCGGCTGTTCTAATCGCGCTTACTAACGGTCGGATGATTGTACAACAAGCTGTTGTACGACCGTTTTCATATGACCGTCGCACCGTGTGTACGAGGCTTTAGACTTCAATCGTTGTCTAAAAACAAACATCCTCTATTGCTACCAGAAATAAAAAAATGGGAAAAATATGGAAAATCAGATTCGCTTATAATTACAATTGACAGACTTGTTTCAGTGTTTGCAGCATTTTTTTTTTTTTTTCATCAAAAGGATTGAGGCTCGCTTCACACTAGGGCGGCTTCAAAGTCTCCACACTCTGAAGCTGTCCCGCACAGTGCTACTTCAGTGCGGTTTGCAAACGACCTTCTTTAAAGCTGAGTTCCACACTGTTTGTTTTTTGTTTATTAAAAGTCAGCAGCTACAAAAAGTGTGGCTTCTGACTTTTAATAAACAGTAACTTACCTGTCTCCCGGTCCAGCGACAGCTGCTCCCGAAGCCTTGCTCGTCTCCCCGCTCCTCCCGACGGCCCCGCCATTCCTAGCGTGGGCACCCGGCCCGGCTTCACGGCCGGGCACCCACTGCGCATGCGCTAGTGGCCAGGCAATCTTCTGGGACCTGTGACGTGTCCCAGAAGATTGCCAGAAGGGAGGGGCCGGCCGCCTAGGAGGAGAGGAGGAGTCGCCTAGGCGGCCCAGAGGCGGAAGGTGGAAGAGGGACAGGAAGTCCCTCTGAAACCTGGGGACACCCCCCCCCCCCCAAAAAAAAAATTACATGTCAAATGTGGCATGTAAGGGGCTGAGGAGTGCTTAAAGCGGAAGTTCCATTTTTGGGTGGAACTCCGCTTTAATAGAAGTTCATGCAAGCCACTCCGAAGTCACCCCAAAGTCGTACAGGAACCTTTTTTTCCTAAGTTGGAGCGACTTGAGTCGCTCCGATTACAACGGTTCCATTGCACTGCGGGGAGTGCAACTTGTCAGGCGATTAACCACTTCCGGACCAACGCCGTCATATGACGGCGGTCACTTTGAAGTGGAATACCGTTGTTATGGTAGCAGATAGCTACCATAACCCCGGTATCTTCTTTTAGTGCAGTCGATTCTGCACAAGATAAAAGTGGTCTCAGCGGCGGATTCGCTGCAAGATCACTTTTATCAGCGGCGGGGAGCGCAACTTGTCAGGCGATTAACCACTTCCGGACCAACGCCGTCATATGACGGCGGTCACTTTGAAGTGGAATACCGTTGTTATGGTAGCAGATAGCTACCATAACCCCAGTATCTTCTTTTAGTGCAGGCGATTCTGCACAAGATAAAAGTGGTCTCAGTGGCAGATTGGTCGCGAGATCACTTTTATCAGCAGCGGGAGAGGTGACTCCCCCGCCGCTTTCCGGTCATCTCCGCTGCTTACCGGACCGGCCGGCTGAGATGATCACGTCTGTCCCCCCCCAAAACATGGCAGGGCTCATTTTTTTGCATTTAACTGTAAATATGAGATCTGAGGTCTATTTGACCCCCAGATCTCATATTTAGAAGGTCCTGGCATGATTTTTTCGATTACAAGGAATGTTTACATTTCTTGTAATAGGACTAAAAGTGATCAATTTTTTTTTTAAAAGAACAGTGTAAAAATTAAAAAGTAAAAGAAATAATTAAAAAAAAAGAAAATTTAAAGCACCCTGTCCCCGCGAGCTCGCACGCAGAAGCGAGCGCATACGTAAGTCCCGCCCACATATGAAAACGGTGTTCAAACCACACATGTGAGGTATCGCCGCGATCGTTAGAGCGAGAGCAATAGTTGTAGCGCTAGACCTCCTCTGTAACTCAAAACTGCTAACCTGTAGAATTTTTTAAACATCGCCAATGGAGATTTTTATGTTGCAAAGTTTGTCGCCATTCCACGGGCGGATGCAATTTTGAAGCATGGCATGTTGGGTATCATTTTACTCGGCATAACATTATCTTTCACAATATGGGAAAAAATCGGCCTAACTTTACTGTTGTCTTATTTTTTTAACTCATAAAACTGATTCTTTTTTTTAAAAAACGCGCTCGTAAGACCGCTGCGCAAATACGGTGTGACATAAAGTTTTGCAACGGCCGCCATTTTATTCTCTAGGGTGTTAAAAAAAAATATATATATATATATATGTTTGGGGGTTCTAAGTAATTTTATAGCAAAAAAATCTGGTTTTAACTCGTGAACACCGAACCCAAAAAACAGGCTCGGTCTTGAAGTGGTTAAGTCGTGTGGCATAAACGCGTCGCCAGAATGCTCGCGCAAAAAATTTTTTTTCTTAGTCAAAATACTCAATTTTTTTATTCTGTTGTCATTTCAATCCGGCTAAAAAAGGGTATAACACTTTCTATTACAATACGGCTCATTTTACTATGGGTTGTACGGTACGAAGTTTTAACGTAGGCGGGCACCTTACCGCTGTTTGAAACGTTGTATTTTTAGAGGTAACCGCTACAAATTTTTTAAGATGTCCAATCGTCAAAACTCAATGTCTCCTCCAGATCGCGATGTTGATAACGAGAGCGAGATTGCTAGCG
>BLSH010190564.1:954233-973881 GCA_018402905.1 Glandirana rugosa
ATTTTCTTTGGTATCCTGAAACAAATCAAGCTGAACTCCAGGCAAACCAAGCTACATGCAAAATTGTAATATGTATATGATGATTGAGGGGTTACAGCACATTGTTGAGGTTATACCTAAACTGTTGCCTCTTTTAAATCTGAACTCCTGGCCAATATAAAGCACAAATGAGAGCAACGCTGGACTCACTGCTACAATAATGCATTTTATTTAATGCAAGCAATGTAAGCACTTTGACATAGTATCAGCCTTTTGCTGTCCACTATACAGCAGAGCTTACACTGGTCAAGGAAAAACAATACAAGAACCAGTCACTTGAGCTGCAGGGCAAGGGGCACATGGATACGAAGAGAGAGCAGAGATATGAGCTCATCAGTGTGCTTCTTTTCTTTTTTAGGGCTTATATACAAAGGACATTTTACAGCTGCTGTTAGGGGCTTCTGATGTTTTTTTTTTTTTTTTTAGCTGCCTCTAAACGTCCCTCCATGTTAGCTTGTGTATCCATGCACACTCAAACTTTCAGAGGCGTTTGGAGGCAGAAGCATTTAGGGGCAGTAGAAAAAAACGACAGCCTGTGCGTCCAGGAGCAGAGGCTTTTGAGCTGTAAAAAACAAAAAAATGCTGCTAAACGCTGTAACAAGCCTTTAGCCAATTTTAGTTTATTTTACATTATAGAGCGTGTTTATACTGAACAAATGCCAAAAAACACAAATGCGAAAAATTTTGGAAAACGCCCATAAACACTTTTCAAAAACACAGCTAACAGCGCATTTTAATGCTGATTTTTTTCATGGCAGCAGCGCTAGCGTTTTTTAAGTCGTGTGCATGAGGCCTAAGGCTACTTTCACACTTGGGGGGGAGCGGTAGCGGTAAATCGCTGATAGTTTTAGCGGCACTTTACCGATATTATAGCGGCGCTATGGTGCCGCCATACAGGCAGGAGCGGGGCACTTTTTTACCCCCAAGAAGGTTGTTCAGCCACTTCGGAAGTGCAGCCGATTGATTACAATGGAGAGGGTGGTGTATAACACCGCTCAGAGCACCACCCCAAAGATGCCGCTTGTAGGACTTTTTTTCTCGTCCCGCAAGCGCACTGCCCCAGTGTCCCAAGCACTTGGGCTTGCACACTGGGGAGAATGGGGGGGGGGGGGGGGTTCAGGCTCTGTATTTTTAGCATTGCAGCACCTGAAAAACAACCCAGTGTGAAAGGGGTCTAGCTGTCCCGTCATGGTGTGGGGAGAAGAAAGGAAGTTATAAATGCAGCAAAAGGTCAGGTACCTTATCCTGCCAAGAGGGAATGTGCTGTTTGCCAGGGCTGTGTAACTATCTTGACTGGATGGACAAAATACAAATGCTTTGGTAGAACAGCTCTCATATATGTTTGTATTTCATCTGGGTTTTAACTGTTTGCAGTTCAGCTTAAAGCCTAAGTTTAAACAAACAAACAAAAAAATCAGCACAAGGGACTTTACTTACAGTCAGTATTCTGTATCCCTTGCGTTGCTGGCTCCTCTATCGGATGAAATCCTCCTCTATTGATTCCCCGTCTACACCTACCGCCATAATCTTCCTGTGCATCATGGGTTAATAAAGCCGATGAAGCGGTTACAGGCACTCATTATGACTATTTTCGCCCAGCTCCTCCATTCATAGAAGCTGTACTATCACGTCAATAAATAAAACAGGATCTATGAATGAAGGGGCGGGCCTTTCATTCATCTGCTGTTTTCCATTAACAGATCGCTTTCCATTCATAAAAGCAATAGTACAGACTCTATGAATGGAAAAGCTAGGCGGAAAAGGCAGGCATAGTCGGTCACTCTTGATAAGAGCCTGTCACGGCTCAATCAGTTCTATTAAACTCTACTAATAGAGGAGCCAGCAGCAAAAAGGACACATCTAGGTGCTAGGTTTTTTTTTCTTTTCATTTGAGACTAAGCTTAGGTTTTAAAGGATCTTTACTGTGAAAAGCACTAGAGCCATGACTGACGCAGAGTGCAACCTCTCTATTCCAGTGGGATTACAGGAGGCCAATATCAAGACCTATTTAAATGTTAATACTAGTTATATGCATAGATACCTTTAATTATTTTCTTATAAACATGTATTTTTAGAGCGCTGCATGTATTTTATCTTCTAGGGAATTTTAGACCTTTTATTATTGTTTCTGAAATGAGGGACGCAGAAAGCCTTTAAAGCGTAACTCCACTTTTGTTGAAAAAAAAAAAAAACATTCCCCTCTGGGTGATCAATGTACATTGCAAGGATTATAACAAACTTTGTTGCAGATTTCTACCTTTTGTTATTCTGAAGAAATCCCTCTGTGTTTTGGCCCTTTCACACGGGCTTTCCGTGTAAAGGGTCCGTTTTTGCTCAGCGGGGATCGCTCCGCTGAGCCGACGGATGACAGATCACACTTCTGCCTGAAATCTTGGGCAGACTTCTGGGAAAACTGGTGAGCCAATCACACATCACACAAGCAGGAAATTATGTTTCTGAGGAGTGGTCAGTACACACTCTGTGTAAAGAACGACTCCAGGTAGCCATATTGCAATGCATTCTCAGAAAATTACAGAGGCTGCAGATTGAAAAGGAAAGGTCATTTTTAATAACATTCAATTACAATATGACTTGTATCACAATTGTACACGCTATATTAATTTTCCTTTATTTGCCATTTTTTTTTCTCCACGAAAGTGGAGTTACCCTTTAACCTTTTGGGTTATGCTGCCCCCTGCAGGAGGATTGGACACTGTTAACAGGAGGTTGAATGTTTTTTCTTCTTCCGGTGCATCATCAATCTCTATATTTTTATGTGGGATTCCTACACTACCAGTTTGTTGATCTACACTTCTACCTGTCTTCTGCACCTCGACTATTAACCAAGATGCTGATCCAAGTATTATTCCTGTTGCTGTCTCATGACATCTCCATTGCGGGATACTTGGATGACCATCTTTTTGTGGGATCAGTCGCCATGGGCTCAGTCAGACAATGTGGTTTTGTCTGTCCAGATATTACATCAGGTTCGGATGGATCTTGAAGCTGCAGAAATCATTGTGGGAACCAACATTTCTGTTAGGAGTATCTGGGTCTAGTCCTGGGGAACAGCTTAGACCAGAGTGATTTTTCTACAGAAAAAACTTCAGGGCCTCTGATCTCAGATTTCAATACTATCATGGGCCAGGGTTCTGCCCTTTCATTTTTGTTTCAGACGTTGTTAGTTTCTCATTCCTTACTTAAAGTGGTAGTAAACCCATCCATTTAACCGTTTAAAAACTAGTTCCATTTTCGGCACGTGCCGGAAATGTAACACTCCCATTGGTTGTGCTCTAAACCAAACTGTCAAACCATCCAGTGACTGGTGTCATAGCTGATCACATGTGCAGCATCATGGCAGTTGTAGATTAAACAGAGGCCAAGATGGCAGCTTCCTTGGCTGAAAATTATAGGAGGGTTTACTACCACTTTAAGACCTTTGTACAGGGAGTCTCCTATGTAGCGCTGTGGGTTTAGAGACATTCCTCTTTCTACTCTCACAGACAAGGTGATACTTGGGGCTCGTTTACACTTGCTTCAAAACAGGGCGTCAGACAGGCGTTGTTAAAGCTCCCTTAACACCAGTCAAAGCCCTGTCACTAAATAAAATGGTTAGCTTACAGTCCTGTTTACACCTTGCGTTGGCTTGGCTTCGCTTCAGCTTTGCGTCAAAAATTATACCCCATGTAGCTTTAGCCAGGCTTCAAAGCCTCTCCAACGCCTCCATAGAAGTCTATGACAAAGCTTGCTTGAAGCACCTGTGGCTTTTCAGAGGCTGCAATTTAGCTTTAGCTTTGCTTTGTTTTGGAGAAATTGCAGGTGTGAGATATCAACAAACACACACAGGGCATTTACCAAGCTTCAACAAGGCTTCAAAAGTGCATCACTTAAGCCTTGTTAAAGCCTCACTGAAGCCCCTTCGAAGCACCGCTGAAGCCTCAAAAACACATCATAAAAGCTTATTGAAGCTGTATGAGCTTTAATGAGCGTTGAAGCCGAAGCAAGTATAAACTAGCCCTGTTTACACCTTGCGTTGGCTTCACTGCTCTTCAGCTTCACTTCAAATATTATACCCCATGTAGCTTTAGCCAGGCTTTAAAGCCTCTCCAACGCCTCCATTGAAGTCTATGAGGAAGCTTGTTTGAAGCCAGCTTGAAGCACCTGCTGCTTTTCAGAGGCTTTAATTCAGCTTTGTTTTGGAGAAATTGCAGGTGTGCGATATCAACAAACACACAGGGCATCGGCCAAGCTACAACAAGGCTTCAAAAGTGCATCACTGAAGCCTCTTTGAAGCACTGCCGAAGCCTCAAAAACATATGTTGAAGCTGTATGCAAGTGTAAACTAGCCATGACCTATGCATGGCAAGTGCATCAGCTGGTGGTGTTATCCTGCAAGCAACCCTTTCCATATTGACAAAGTTTTGTTTAGGCCTAGGACTTCCTTCTTGCCTAAGATAGTTTCTGCCTTTCACCTCCATTAGTACATTGTTCGCCTGTTCCTCTATTTGGCTTCAGTTCATCAAAAGGAAATTTCCCTTTGGCTGGATGTGGTTTGGGATGTGCGAGTCTACCTCACACATCCCAAGCCACTGCATCTTTCAGGAAGATACATTCCCCTTTTTTTATCCTGCATTGATCTCAAAAGGGTGCTCCAGCTTTTTGTTCCATCATTTCTAGGTGGCTCAGACAGACCATCAACTCAAGCTTATGGTCTCAAGGATTGTGTTCCACCCTTCCTGCCAAGGTGCTTTCTACTAGATTTTGTCAGTGTTTCTTGTTGGGGTTTCTGGCACCAAGCTATGGTTTCCTATATTTGCATGGCTACCGCCTGGTCTTTTGTACACACAGTCTACCATGTAGACATGTCATCCTCATTTGATGCCAGCTCTAGGTGTAAGGTCCTTCAGGAGGCTCTTGAGCTGCCAGCAGTCCTTGGCTTTCTGTTGTTTTCTTCGGTTTGTAAGCATTTGCTGTGTTGCTCATCCCTCAGTTAAACTGATTTTGGAAGAGGTGAAAGAGTTCTTGTGTCCCCCAATGGATGAGAACAAAATGTATATAACCTAAAAATGTAGAACTTCCTAAACCGTATACATTTTGTACATTCATTTTGAGATCAGACATAGTGAGAACATTTTTTTTTTCTTACAAATTTATATATGCTCGTTTTGGACTACGGTCATACCAATGTCCTTATCCTTGCAGATCTCACTCCTTTTTTCATTCCAACTCTGCTGAAGCTGTGGCCATGGGTCTCCTGAAACAGTTTGAGGGGATGCAGTTACCGGCTGCATCGGAGCTTGAATGGCTGGTTCCAGAACACGATGCTCCTCAGAAGGTGAGCAGTAGTCTACATATATTGCTGTGTTATTGTGTGGAGCAAAATCTGAGGAATTGATTCAGCCCCCGTCTTTCGGTTAATGCTGAGATTTGTACATTATAAGAGTCTTGAGCAGCAATTTATGTCTGTTGCTAATGACTACATAACTCAGTGTTCTATGAAGCAAACTATGACCATTGGTGACATGTTATGTAAAGTTCTTTAACCACTTCAATACCGGGCACTTAGGACACTTCCCGCCCACACCAATTTTCAGCTTTCAGTGCTGTTGCGATTTAAATGAGAATTGCGCGGTCGTGCGACGCTGTACCCAAACAATGTTTTTATCATTTTGTTCCCACAAATAGAGCTTTCTTTTGGTGGTATTTGATCACCCCTGCAGTTTTTATTTTTTGCGCTATAAAAAAAAAAGACAGAAAATTTTGAAAAAAAAAAACATTTTTCTTTGTTTCTGTCACAAACGTTTGTATAAAGTACATTTTCTCCTTCACTGATGGGCACTGATGTGGCTACACTGATGGGCACTGATGAGGCTACACTGACGGGCACTGATGAGGCAGTACAGATTGGCACTGATGAGGTGGCACTGATAAGGTTGCACTGATGATGGGGCACATATGCAGCACTGATGGGCAACACTGACGGGCACTGATACGTGGCACTGATATGCGGCACTGATGGACACTCATAGGCGGCACTGATAAGTGGCACTGGGCACTGATATATGGCACTTTAAGGTGGCACAGGTGGGCACTTTAAGGTGGCACAGGTGGGCACTTTAAGGTGGCACAGGTGGGCACTGATAGGTAGCACAGGTGAGCACTGATAGGTGGCATAGGTGGGCACTTATAGGTGGCAGTGGTGGGCACTGGTGCAACAAGCACTGTTAGGGATGGCACTGGCAGGCATCATACATGGGCACAGTGCCATCCCTACAGTGCACAATATTGCCCTTACTTGGTAGTCTAGTGGGGGCTCCCTGGTGGTCCTGGGCGGCCTCTGTGATCCTTCCCTGGTGGTCCTGGGCGGCCTCTATGTGATGTCCGGGGGAGGGGGGGCTCCCTGGTGGTCCAGTGGGGTGATCCTGAGGGTGGCTGCGCTGATAAATGTTCAGCGCAGCCCCCTTCTGTCAGGAGAGCAGCCGATCGGCTCCCGGCTGCTCAGGTCTGCAGACCTGAGCAGAGGAAAAGCCGATAAACGACTCTTCCTATTTACACTGTGATCAGCCGTGCTTGGTCACGGCTGATCACATGGTAAAAGGCTTCGGATCGAAGCCTTTTACCTCGGTCGGTAATGTGACCCACGGCACCACCGATCGCCGCGATGCACGCCCCCAGGGGAGCGCGATCACAGATTATCCTGAGGACGTCAATAGACTTCCAGTCAGGATAATGAACCACCCGCCTGGACGTCATTTGTCTATGCGCCGGGCGGGAAGTGGTTAAATATATGCTTTTTTTGGCAGATATAACATTCCTTCTATCAGACAATTCTGCCTTAAAATGGTTGTAAACCCTTACATATACCCAGTGAAGTGACTGGCCTCAGGAGATAAAACAAATCCTCCTACACAAAAGGGGGCAGGGAGCTGAAGTTACACTCTGAAGAGCTCTGACAGCTGATTGGAGGGAAGGGACACACCCCCCTCCACACAGCATACAGGAACAGAACTGAGGCTGTCAATCAGCTGGAGGTCCCTCCCCTGTCACCATTTTTCTCTTGATGTCAAGAAAAGTGTCAGAAGCGATTCATGCTGATAGCAGAGGAATGAAGCACTAGACTAAAGTGACACTTAGTGCTCTTAAAGAGGAAGTAAACCCAGACAGGGTTTACTTCCTCAATAGTCACCTGTAAATTAGAAGCACAATGGGCTATTATGCATCGCATAGTAGCCCATTATGTGCCACTTACCTGCAAACGAAGCCTGCGATGCCCAACGATGTCCCTGCTCCAGGCCGCGTCCATCTTCTGCCCCTCTTCCTTCCGGGGCCGTGATCTCCGGCCCTGCGAGTGGCCAGAGTCGCGTGACGTCACTCCCGTGCATGCGTGCGGGAGCTGCCAGTCACTGCATGGTCTCAGTGGAGGAACGACACGGAGGCTCTTTCCTCACTGCGCATGTGCCGACATGACGTCAGCACAGCACATACACGGCATATCTCCTGAACCATACAGGTTTAGGAGATATGCAAGGCACCTACGGGTAATCCTTAGATATGGGCTTACCTGTAGGTTAAAGCGATTGTCACGACTTGACAACCACTTTAATTGAGACATGTGCACACTAGAGCATTGGTCTCTAAACTGTGGCCTGAGGGCTGAATGTGGCCCTTTGCTTTCCTTTAAACAGCCCTTGGAGCACTTTTCCTCCAACTGACACCAGTCAAGGGACACTATTCCTCCCATTGATACCAATGATGGGGCACTATTCCTCTCACTGACACCAATGATGGTGCACTATTCCTCTCACTGACACCAATGATGGTGCACTATTCCTCTCACTGACACCAGTGATGACGCACTAATCCTCTCACTGACACTAATGATGGGGCACCATGCCTGCCATTAAAACCAGTAATGATGGGACATGGATTACTCCTGCTGATGCCGGAGCATTTTCTACTCCTACTGACCACAGTTCGGCCCCTCTAAAGTCTGAAGGACGGGAAACTGCCCCTTTGCTTAGAAAGTTTGGATACCCCTGCTATAGAGTGATATGCTTTGTTCATATTTCATGTCTGAGGTTTACACACACTTTAAAATAAAGAGAAATATAAAAAAATTAAAGGCACAATCAGCGCAAAAAAACCCCTAAAATCGAATTACTAATGCAGTTATGCACTGAAAGATCTTCACATAATCTAGGCTACTGACATAAATAGATGTAAACAAATGACACGATCATTTGCTTTGGACTCCTTTTTCAACACGTGGAATTTTCTCTGTTTATGCCTCCTGGGACTTGTAGTTCACCCTTTTTACTTTTGGATATTTTTAGTATAATTGGGTATATTGCGCTGCACTTTTCATCTATTTATTAAAATAAAGAGAGCCACATTATATGCTCTGTACCAGGGCTCCCAGAGTACTGGTCAACTCCTTGGGCTCTTAAATACTGGGTGCCCCTGCTGGTTACTGTGATTCACTACGTTGACACCTAGTCACTGCAGGACACAGTAGTGACGTAGGGGTTTACAGGAGGAACCATAGCAGCCAGCAGTGAACCTGCTATTCTACACACCCAGAAGTGTGGAAAAGAATGAGCAGCACAGCACAACCGATTTCTGCTGAGAAATTTAAATCCAGCAATGAGCTCTAAACTGCTTTGTTTTATACGAGCTACTGACAATGGTGTTTGATTGCTGCAGACATTGTAAACACAGCAGCCATAGTTGCTTTGATAATAACTGGGGTTTCTTCTACAAATGTAAGGCAGGGCACTCAGATCAAAGCTCTATAAAGGAGCTGCAGCTTTGCAGGGGATCACAAGTTAGCAAAACTTTGTTTAGATGAGCCTCTGATAGTGGCTCTAGAATACAATGCATTTTTGGGATTAGTGACTGCTCTCAAAAACAGGATGGCAACACTGTAAGAGTACTCTGGAGGGGTTGTACTAGAAGCCCTTATCAATCACCTCCCTTCCTATAATAAATATGCTTAGATCATTTAAGCATAAAAGTTAGCAGTCTCTTTTATGCAAGTAGATTGAATGAGATGGAGGCAGAACTCTCTATATTTAATGCACTGACAACAGTAGAACAAAAATGCAAATATCACAATTAATAACCTTAAGTTAAATACCCTAATAATGACTCAAAATATGTGTTCTTGGGGGGCGTGGTTTCCGCATGTCGCTGACTAGACGTGTCTAACAGGAGCTCCGTCAAGCGGCCTGAATAAGCACCTCTGGCAATGCCTTCTAAGACCCCTGGTCCACAGCTGGAAAAAGTCAGGGAAGGGATCGGCAGCTAAACCTGCCAGGGCCGACGCCTCGAGGTCTAGCAAATCCCGTCTGCCCACACAGCCTCTCCCCGCGGCTGCTCGCCATCCTCGTCGTTCGGATCGGAGCTCATGGAGGATCCAGGCTCACCTGCTGGCTCTGAGATGTCGTCATTGGTGAGTGGTTTCAAGAAGGAATTGGCAGGCATGTTCCACAGCCTGGAGAGATCCATAAAGAAGGAGATCTCGGCTGTGAGGGCAGACATGTCTCACCTGCTGACACGTGTTGAGGAGTCGGAGAGACGTCAGGACACACAAGAGGAAGCCATTAAAGAATTGCAAACTACAGTTACACAACTTGCTCTTGCCCATCGTGCTGCTCTTTATAAGTTAGAAAATTAAGAAAACCGCAACTGATGGAACAATTTGCGCATTAGAGGATTATCCGAAGCAACTAAAGATGATGATCTAGAACCCTCAATCCGCTGTATCCTCAACTCCATTTTGGGTAAGCCTGTAACTGACCCTCTATTCATCGTGCCCTCCGTCCACGCAACCTTAATGCAGACCTACTCAGGGATGTGATCTGTCACTTACATTATTATGAGGATAAGAATGCAGTCATGACTAAACTCAGAGAAACCCCGAATATCGATTTTGATGGAGCACCTATCAACATTTTCCCTGACCTATCCGAAGAAATTCTGGAACGCCGCCAGTCTCTAAAACCACTTCTGGAGCAACTGAAAGCAGACGGTGCTGCGTACCGATGGGGCTTCCCCTTCTGCCTAATTGCAACGGAGAATGGCCACTCATCCACTTTGAGATTCCCAGAAGACCTACCGGCCTTTTTTCACAACTTTAACATGTCCCCAGTTGACCTCCCCGGCTGGCAAGAACAACTCCCTGTGTTTACTGTGCCTTCTGAATCCCACTGGCGTAAGACTCCCAAGAGAAAACGTACGGCGATGCCTGGCTCCTCCAAGAAAGATGGGTGAGATCTATCCCTTTACTTCCATCACTTGACTTCCACCAGTCTGCCCCCCCCCCAGCTTCAAGTATCCCCACATTCTTCACCACCATCATAATGAACATGGGTGCCTTCTGACCTTAAGTCAAGTATCCTGCTGAGATCATTCTTCCCTCCTCTCAACCCTTTTTACATATACAACTCACAGACTATAGGTTGTTAAACCGGTTACTACCACTTGTGTCGCCTGGTTGAGCATAACTGACGCTCTCGTTGCCAGAGGTTTATTACATCATAATATAATAACGTTATAATAATATTTCTTTTATAGATTATTGTTATGCAATTTTTGCTTCTTTATGTAGGCCATGCCCTGACTGGGTCCGCTGGATCCCTGGACACTATGCACCACCCGTCATTGGAACGGGCCCCCCTCCTTTTGGGGTTGGCAGGGACGAGCTGCCACAAAATAGTCTTCACTGACCCACTACACATGGTTTCTAGAGCCGCTCGCCCCTCAGTATACAGCGTGAAAGTTATTTGTTTCCCATATGTTGCATGAGAGATCTCTCTCTTACATTTTTGGTTTCACCTATTCTTGTCTCTACTCTTCTTATTTTTACTCCCTCTGTCCTTTCTTGCCCCCCTTGACTCTTGCTGGCATAGATGGTTCTATAAGCTGAAGATGCACGATCCACATGCTCCATGGCTACTCTGAATATCCTTACATATAATGTAAGGGGCCTAAATCGCGCTGCAAAAAGACACCAAGTTTTGCATGAGTTAAAACAGGCCTCCTGCTCTATCGCTTTTCTGCAGGAAACCCACCTAACCCATAGTACCCTTGTCAAATTATATTCACCTCAATTCCCGACCTGGTACTATAGCCTGACTAAGAGTCAAAAGGAGCGGCCATTGGGTTTAACGGAAACGTGTCTTTTCAGCTTACTGAAATGCCTAAAGGGAAAGCACCTGGCCCGGACGGGTTTACAGTTTTGTATTACAAAACTTTTGCTGACACCCTCTTACCTCGCCTTAGGGCCTATGCAAATTCCATCTCAAAGCCAATGGACCTTTGCCCGGAATCCCTCTCTGCCCATATAACCGTTATCTCAAAGCCAAATAAAGATCCCTCATGCTGTGGCAGCTACCGCCCTATATCATTATTAAACGTAGATGTTAAGCTTCTGGCCAAAGTCATGGCTGCTAGACTACTCCCTCTTCTCCCCAAATGGATAACGGCGGATCAGTCGGGCTTCATACTATAATAGAGAAGCTAGAGACAATTCGCTGCTCTCCATTTCACCAATTCACTTTGTCCGCTTCCAGCCCACCGTCCTTCTTTCCACAGATGCAGAAAAAGCGTTTGATAGGGTGGACTGGGACTACCTCCGCTTGACTCTGAGACACTTTGGTCTGCGTCCCAAGATGCCTAACAGAATCTTCTCCCTGTACTCTCAACTCACAGCACAAATTAGAATAAATGGCCTCCTGAGCGAACCTTTCACATTAAGGAATGGTACCAGGCAGGGATGCCCCTTATCTCCCCTTTTGTTTGCTATATCCCTTGAACCCTTTCTAGCCACTGTTAGAAACAACACGAACATCCACAGGGTTACGGTGGGTAAAGACACTCATAAATACGTGGCATATGCCGACGATATTTTATTTTATATCCAACAACCACGCATATCCCTACCTAAACTTATGGCAGCTTTCCAATCTTTTCATCAATATCCAACTTTAAAATGAATCTTTCCAAATCGGAAATACTAAATATCAACATCCCTCGTATGGAAACTGAACGTTTGAAGCCCCTCTTCCATTCAAATGGCAACAAACAGCCTTAAAATATCTAGGCATCCAACTGACCACTAACACACAGGCCTTATTCCAATATAACTACATTCCTTTATTAAACAGTGTCAAAATAGACCTACGTACGTGGTCATCCCGATCTCATTCCTGTTTTTGCAGGATAAACGTAGTAAAAATGAGTGTTCTGCCACGCATTCTTTTCATTCTCCAAATGATACCACTGGGGATCCCTACAGGCTTCTTAGCTATTATTCAGTCCATGATCTCCCGCTTCATCTGGAAGGGTGGGCACTCTAGAATCTCCAGATCTACAATGTACCACTCCAAACAAATTGGTGGATTAGCTCTCCCTAACTTCAAAACATATTGCCAAGCCGCAGCCTTGACTAGGATACCTGACTGGAAATCTGCCAGGAACGCAAAGCTGTGGGTCCAATTGGAATTTTCCCTTAGTGGATCTGACCTTACCGTTTTACCATGGTTACCCCACTCCTTCAGAGCTTTCTCACCCTTAACATCTCCCCTCATGAGATCTACCTTGGACATATGGGACTCAATCTATAAGAAATTTTCCTGGACCTATAACTCAGCGCTCATGCCTCTTCTGTCTCACAACTACTTCCCACCGGGTGCCCTGGATGCTGGTTTCAAGATATGGTCTCAAGAGGGCCCAATGCTACTCCATAATCTTGTCCAGGCGAACAGCCCTAAATTTCTACTGACTGTTGTTGGATCAAGACCCATCACGTTCATGGACAAATGGAGGTACAAGCAATTCAACCAATTTTTTTCACTCATTACCTAAACCGATTAGGGATATTCTGGACTTAACACCCATAGAGTCCATGTTCGACTCTAAAGATCCTCCAACCCACTGCGTTTCGCAGTTTTACAAAGCCCTGATTTCACTACTGAATACCTCATATCCGGAGTTTCTGACCAAGCGGGAGACAGACTTTCATTCACCACTGACCGAAAAACAAAAAGACAACATTTTGCTATTGTCCCACACCTTTTCCATCTCTACCAAAGTGGCCAAAACTAACTACAAGCTCCTTTCCAGGTGGTACTATACCCCAGCCAAACTACGGCTTTCCAACACACCATTATACTGGAGGAATTGTGGTCACACTGCTACACACGCTCACATATGGCGGAACTGTCCCTCTATTAGCACTTATTTTGGTCTAAGGTCCTAGACCTTATTAAGGAGATAACGGGTCTCAACCTCCCCCCAGATCCATGGACAATTCTATTCCACAATACTAGTGCCTCAGTCGGCTCCTACAAGCACTCCATTACTTGAACTCATCCAAAGCTCTTATACCAGCCTTGTGGGGCCAACCTCAAGTTCCCTCCATAAAAGCCTGGTTGCAAAAAATTGATGAAGTGTGCTTGTTAGAAGAACTCACTTATATATCAAGAAACTAGATCAGTCGCCATACTAAAATCTGGACCCTATGGTTGGAGTTCAAGACTACTTCACAATACAAAGATATCATGTACTCCTTACCAGTGGATTAGTAAAAGACGGCCCTTTGACCTTAACACTTACAGTGTGGCTTTGAAGTGAAATGTGTATTTGCTGTGTCGAACACAATCATAATGCCAGCAAGGCATCCCTACTCAGCCCACCCCCCCCCCCCACCTTACCCTTCCCCCTCCTTACCCTTCCCCCTCATGCTCCTGTCCTACTCTTCTTGTTTCCTTCTCCTCCACTATTCTTTTCTTCTTTCTCTAGCCTCCTACTTCATATCCCCTTTGAGTGTTTAATTTTCATACAACGGTACCATTGTGGAAGTTAAATGTACCGGTTTACGGATGTTTGCTTTCTGCATAATCGCACTGTAAACACTAATGTGTACTTGCTCCTTTAATCTGGCATTTTTCTGTTACGTTGTATGCATCCAATCTTCTGTGTGTATTATTTGTTCTTTTACACATATTCTAATAAACAGATATTGAACAAAAAAAATGTGTTCTTTAGAAATATACTATATTTTCTGCTCAGGTAAACTAAAGATACATTGTGATAACTGCAGCTAACAACTCTAATTCATTCTCTGCAATCTGCCTGCTGATATTTCACATACCAATATAATTTATTTACCATACATTTGGCCTTATTGATCATATCTGAAGGAAGAACATTTCTCATTTTCATGAACTTTGATATAAATTTTGAAGTGGATGAATTCCTTCCATTCTGTTATGAACCAGAAAAGCACTTAGAACAAAGTATGTGACTTTCATTTCGTGTTCCTGTCACTTCATGGTAGGGCTCAGGGTATTGTCTTATAGCAGCCAGTCAGATTCAGACTTGACTAGAAACTGTACAGCAGAGAATATCCAGCACACCAGAAATCCAATGGGGTGTTTTGTGTAAAGTGGAAAAACAGAAAATCTTTATCATGGCGACATGAATCGATTACGTATTTTTTTTTTTTTTCTTTTAATAAGACCCATTATTATTTTCCGTATACTGTTTTTTTTTCCTTCGTGTCTTTACCATTTATCCACTGACTTTTACACCTGTGGACCACTGTAACATTTTTACATTTCTGCTATGGGCCTCTTTATTTGGCATTACTGAAGAGAATAAAGCAATATATTTTATTTTTAGAACAAACAAGACTTTCTTTTGGTGATATTGTCTTGCACAAAAATTATGTTTTACTAGAAAGGGTGCAATGTTCAAAAACAAGCAAGGTTGGGTTGGATTGGTAGCGCGTACGGTGATGAGAAGGAAAGAATGGAGGTCAGACGCAGTGGTCACAACAATGTGGGCACAACAGTGCGGACATGGGTGACGGGGATCAGGGGTAGTGGCAGTGGAGGTGTTGGTGTGCAAGTTTCGTGGTTAAAGCATGGAGGCAAAGGATCAGTTGAGAGGAAGGGGGGAGGGCATGCAGGTGAGCTGGTGAGAGCAAAGAGGGAGAGTGGGGGTCGAACATAACTGGCATGCATGTTTGGCTAATATATCATGGGTAAATTGTGTGTGCGTGTATTAATTACGCGTCATACTGTGCATATCTTTATATCTCTTACACATTGTATTTCTTTATTACAGGTACTTATATAGCGCTCAATTTACTCAGTGCTTTACATATATGTTGTACAGTTAGGTCCATATATATTTGGACACAGGCACACTTTTTTAGCTTTTTCAGGTATTTATTAAAACCTACTCAAGCTATGGTTGTATAATGGGCTTATATGGGCTGAAAGTGCACACTCTCAGGTGTAATTTGAGGGTGTGTACATCCAAATCCTAGGAATGGTTTGGAAATTACAGCTCTTAAGAATAGCCACCCTCCCCCCTTTTTTGAGGAACCAAATGCAATTGGACAATTGAATCAAAAGCTGTTTCTTGGCCAGGTGTGGGCTACTCCTTCGTTATTTCTTCATCAGTTAAGCAGGTAAAAAGTCTGGAGTAGATTCTAAGTGTGGTATTTGCATTTGGAATCTATTGCTGTGGACCTACATCATGCGTTCAAAGGAGCAGCCCATGCAAGTGAAACAGGCCATTGTAAAGCTTCAAGAACTAAACAAATCCATCAGAGAGATAGCAGCAACATTTGGAGTAGCCAAATCAACAATTTGGTACATTCTGAGGAAAGAACGCACTGATGAGCTCAGCAACATAAAAAGGCCTGGACATCAAAGGAAGACAACAGTGGTGGATGATCACAGGATCCTCTCTATGGTAAAGAAAAACCCATTGACAACATCCAGACAAGTGAAGGACACTCTCCAGGAGGTGGTTGTATCATTGTCAAAGTCTACAATCAAGAGAAGACTTCACAAGAGCAAATACAGAGGGTTCACCATAAGGTGCAAACCATTCATAAGCCTGACAAATAGAAAAGCCAGATTAGACTTTGCCGAAAAAATCTAAAAAAGCCAGACCAGTTCTGGAAAAGCATTCTTTGGACGAATGAAGCTAAAGCCTCGTACACACGGTTCAACGGTCGTAGGACCGAACGGCCCAAATCGTATGTTGGCTGTTGTATCTAGCATACTGACATGCACTACACGATTGTACGACCAAGCTGAATGTAGTCACGTGTTATGAACGTATAAAGAGAAAGTTCAGGTGCATGTAATTAGTGTCTGGCCGTTCCTGACTTCTGAGCATGCGTGTTTTGCACAATACAACTTGTTGGACCAACTTCTTTGTACACACGATACAACGGCTGTACGACCGCTTGTTGGTACTACCAAGTTTTCTAGTCTGCTCATACAACTTCTGTTGTACGACCATCGTACGTCGGCTGTGTGTACTAACGGTCGATTTAGCATACAACGGTCGTTCGTACGACCTGTTGTATACGTTCATCGACACGTGTGTACAAGGCATTCGATTAATCTGTACCAGAATGACGGGAAGAAAAAAGCGTGGAGAAGGCTTGGAACAGCTCATGATCCAAAGCACACAACGTCATCTGTAACACATGGTGGAGGCAGTGTGATGGCATGGGCATGCAGGGCTTCCAGTGGCACTGTGTCATTGGTGTTTATTGATGTGACAGAAGCAGCCGGATGAATTCTGCAGTGTTTAGAGATACACTGTCAGCCCACATTCAGCCAAATGCAGCAAAGTTGATTGGATGGCGCTTCACAGTACAGATGGACCATGATCCAAAACACACTGCAAAAGCAACCTAGGAGCTTTTGAAGGAAAAGAAGTGGCATATTCTGCAATGGCTGAGTCAATCACCTGATCTCAACCCAATTGGGCATGCATTTCACTTGGCGAAGGCAAAACTCAAGGCAGAAAGACCCACAAACAAAGAAAAACTGAAGACCGCTGTAGTTAGAGCCTGGCGAAGCATCAGAAAGAAGGAAACCCAGTCGTTGGTAATGTCCATGGGTTCCAGACTTCAAGCAGTCATTGCTAGTAAAGGATTCTCGACAAAATATTAAAAATTAACATTTTATTTATGATTATATTAACTTTTTAATTACATTCTAGCCTCTGAAAATGGGGGGGACTGTATAAAAATGGTTGCAGTTCCTAAAATGTGTACTTGATATTTATTTTCAACCCCTTGAATTCAAGCTGAAAGTCTGCACTTCAAATTCATTTGGATTGTTTCGTTTAATTTTATTCTGGTGGCATACAGAGGCAAAAGTATGAAAATTGTGTCCAAATATATATGGACCGAACTGTACATTCATATCGGTCCCTTGACTATGAAATATGATTTCAACATAAAACTAATGGGGGAAACTAAAAGCATCATTCCTATCCCCAACCAACACCCACTTCTTGTTTCATTCTATTGTGCACATAATCCTGCCATTCTTTGAGCGTTTTGCAATAACCCTAAGCTTTCATAATGGTTTCTTTACCAGATAAAGCACTCCTACAAACTGAGTCCCAAACCAATGGCCCTGAACCCATCATGTTACAGTCTGACTGCACTTAAACTTGGAAGTTGAGTAGGAAATGTGTTTGGGCAGTTCTTTTAATGACACACCAGCACAGCACTGATGGAATAGTTCTATGGAGCTGGATGTGCAGTGGGACCTGTAGTGGATGTTCATGTTGAATAGAAAAACCGTTCTCCTGAATGCTCTTTCCACTATTAGGCCTCATACACACGGACGTTTCTTAAAAAATAAACAAAACGTCGGGCCCGACATCAGGGAAAAAAAACTGCGTTTTTCGGCGTTAGTGAGCGTCGGCATCAATAGGCGTTTTTTTTTTTTTTTTAAAAATCAGCCCTCTGTTATTTTTCAACCCAAAAACGTTGGCGTCAAAAAACGCTGGTTAGCGCCGGTACGGCGTTAGTGAGCGGTTGTCGGCGTCAAAAAACGTCAAAACGTTACAGCCTAAGAACGCGTTGGCCGTGGGTTCTAGTTTCAGCTCACTAACGCCGACACCTTCTACAGCTCAAAAACGTCTGCGTTTTTATGGGGCCATTGACTAACATGGAGAGCTGCAAAAAACACCAGAAAACGCCGGCGTCAAAAAAAGTCAGTGTGTGAGGCCTTATAATTGCCACTTTTAAAATTATATCCATTGAAAATATAGCCACAATTTCATGCTGAGGAAAATATTGTGAGCTGTGTGAATAATGTGTAGTAAGTCATGCCGTGTGTGTGTGTGTGTGTGTGTGTGTGTGTGTGTGTATATTCCCATGCAAGCTTACTTCACCGTTCTGATGAGTGATGGAGGCTGTATTAGACCTCAGCACAAATTATGTCAATTCTGATCAACATACTCTTATTTCAGCATTCATTTATTGGTTTCCGGACATTACGACAATCATATAAAAAGATTAAGAGAAAACGACTTGCTAGAAAACTCAAGTTGGTATGTGAAAAGTGTGGAAGTGTAGGAGGTGCATGGCATACCACTAACTGGCCAGAGAGCCATGTAACTAGTAGCTTTGTGCATTATATCTGGGCCTAACATTTGCATTACATAATTCCTTATTTCATTTTCTAATCCAATGGTGGCATTTTATGATGTTCAGCTTCTCAGGATAAAGTAAGCCCAGCTACAGCAGAAGTGTGAAACACTGCTTTAACTCTACTGTCCTCATACATGTATTTGTTATCCATTGTGTTATTTGATTTCTTCTAGCTCCTGCCTATCCCAGATTCCATGCCAATCTCTCCGGATGATGGAGAACATGCAGACATTTACAAGCTGCGGATTCGGGTTCGAGGAAACTTGGAATGGGCCCCACCAAGACCACAGATCATCTTCAACATACACACAGCTCCAACGTATGCTACAAGAATACAGCTGTTTGTTAGGACAGTCTGAGATTTGTCCTATGACATTTATCATATGCTTTAAATTTGTTTACAGGAAGAAGGTAGCAGTCACAAAGCAGAATTACAGATGTGCTGGATGTGGCATTAGGATTGAACCTGGTAAGTTATTGAATGGGATTAAGGTTTTAGCAACGTGTGACCCTTTTAACGCTGAACTCCAGGAAGATGTGAAAGACACACATTAATGAAGCTCTGTGTTCATGAATTTTTTTTAAAGCAAGCACCTGAATTTGATTGGTTATATGCCTCTACAGGGAGTGCAGAATTATTAGGCAAGTTGTATTTTTGAGGAATAATTTTATTATTGAACAACAACCATGTTCTCAATGATTCCAAAAACTCATTAATATCAAAACTCTTGTACCAACAACAAGTTATTATTTTAATAAGGAGTTTTTATGTTGAACGGATTATTAAGACGTGAGGGACATCTCCGTATATTGGTTAGTTTAAGTCCACGAACGAAATTTTTTTTAAGTACTTGTGTCTCGAAGTAATTACACACAGAAAGTGTAGAAGGACCTCAAGTCGCAATTTTCCCAGTGTGCAACGATTTTGGAATTAGGGTAAGTTATTGAATGGTCCAAGTTAGGATTACGGTGTAGGTCGTGTAGACATTAAGACGAAACACTGACGATGGAAGAAGGACATTTGTTTAAATTTCGTATACTATTTACAGTATCCTGTTTAGAGTCTGACAGGATTGTTTGTCGACATAAGAACATCGTATGCAACCTCGACACACATACAACTTC
>BLSH010190564.1:974280-999772 GCA_018402905.1 Glandirana rugosa
TCTTACCTTGGCCATGTCTCTGAGTATTGCACACCTTGTGCTTTTGGGCACTCCAGTGATGTTGCAGCTCTGAAATATGGCAAAACTGGTGGCAAGTGGCATCTTGGCAGCTGTACACTTGACTTTTCTCAGTTCACGGGCAGTTATTTTGCGCCTTGGTTTTTCCACACGCTTCTTGCGACCCTGTTGGCTATTTTGAATGAAACGCTTGATTGTTCGATGATCACGCTTCAGAAGCTTGGCAATTTTAAGAGTGCTGCATCCCTCTGCAAGATATCTCACTATTTTTGACTTTTCGGAGCCTGTCAAGTCCTTCTTTTGACCCATTTTGCCAAAGGAAAGGAAGTTGCCTAATAATTATGCACACCTGATATAGGGTGTTGATGTCATTAAACCACACCCCTTCTCATTACTGAGATGCACATCACCTAATATGCTTAATTGGTAGTAGGCTTTCGAGCCTATACAGCTTGGAGTAAGACAACATGCATAAAGAGGATGATGTGGTCAAAATACTCATTTGCCTAATAATTCTGCACACAGTGTATAGCAGAGATGAGATTTGGAGAGAGGGAAGCACAAACAAAAGGTTGTGAGATGAGTGCATCAGTCTGCAGCTTCTCTTTTCACTGTCCAGTCACAGACTGGGGGCAGGACAAGACCTGTAAGTGTTACTGAACTTCAGCAGAGAAAAATCAGGTCTCCTGCCCTGCCAGACAAGGTTATGCTGAGACGTAGAGCTGTGGAAATCTCAGGACTTCTTGGAACAGAAATATAAATCATATGGCAGGTAAAATTGCTGCTCTGTGTATGTAGATGTTTGATTAGAGCTCAGCTTTAATTGCTTAGTAGTATGGATAAACCTTTAACAGAAAAGTAAAATCAGTGTTTGTTCTTTTTTAATAACTGAAAAATAGTTACGGTATTTAAAGCACACGCTAGTCAAAGCTGAGAATGAAACCTTTGCTATGTATACAGTAAGCACAGCCTACCTGCTGAGTGGTTCTGTTTTTCACCTAGGCACTAATGTAATGCACCAGCCTACTCTATTCCTTTTGGTTAGGGATCTGTTGATACTGGAACACACCTATCTGTTGTCCTAGAAAACCATCCTTTCTGCTCCTGCCATACTGGGTGATGTACAAAAATACCATACTAGAAATAAATCGTTCATAGCCACCTGTTCTGCCTTAGAAGTCTGAGTATGGTTGGTTGGGGATGCAGGTAGAAGGGAGGTTAAATTACATAGTAAGTACAGTCTTTCATGCGTTTCCTGAAATTATCATTCTACAAGGGATTACTCTCGTCCTGTTATATGATTTAAAATGTAAATTGTAGCTGAGCCCTGCTGCTTGTTTATTTCTCAAAGTGACGATTACTAAATGCATGCTGGATCAGAGTATTATTGTGTTTGTATGATTGTTGCCCAGTAGCTTTTGGTACAGCAATATAGAAAACTAATGGAAAATTAGCTTTGACAATATGAACTTGAATACAAATAAATAAGATATTCATGGCATGCATGTACTGAATATGCAATATTTCCTATGTCTTTGGATTACCCCAAAGGATAGCTCTGTCTATTTTTCTCTTAATCATCCATGGAATTTCCCTTTTAATGCGTAGTTCTTTTTCATGGTAGTATATAAATACATGTGCAAGTGTTGGGGCTAGCACTAATCTGAGCGACTGCATGTGAATACCGACCCTGTATGCAGTGTCCATCTGGGATCGGTGGTTCTGCAGAGTTTATTCTGGTGGCCCCCTAATCAGTTAGCTTGTATGTGGCCATGGTACAGAGTGTTGCTGCACAGCAAACTATCTGCAGCTAAACTGATGTGTGAATGTAGCTTTATGGTATAAAGGATTTTAAAGAGACAAATTTACTGCATTTACAGTAAATAGATTTAGTTTCTGTTGAATGACCAAAAGCACCCAGGTTACCAGTGCCAACACCACTTTAGATACTCAATAGCATCTGTTCCTTGGTAACATGAACTGCATTCTGAATTAATATAAGAAACGTTGGCTTTTTTCTTGTAAACCTCATGTTACCAATTTCTGACAACTAGTTTTTGATCCCAGTATGTCCAAAAACATCAATGTAACCTACCATCAACAGTTTGTATCAACCTGTGAAAAGATTGAAGCAGTCAATAGCAGGTTGCTTTGATTGGTTCTCATATTGAATTTGCTGTGTTTGAATTGCGATGTATGACCAGCATTAGAGTGCTCAACAGAATGTTTGTCTTGCAAAGCTTACATTTTTATGACTGTTTGTTTTTTAGATTACATCAAAAGGCTACGCTACTGTGAGTATTTAGGGAAGTATTTTTGCCAGTGCTGTCATGAGAATGCTCAGTCGGTCATCCCAGGACGCATTTTAAGGAAATGGGACTTCAGCAAATATTATGTCAGTAACTTTTCTAAGGACCTTCTCACTAAAATTTGGAGTGATCCTCTATTCAACCTCCACGATATAAATAGTGCTATGTACCGCAAAGTCAAAGCCCTGGAGCAAGTCCGGGTAGGTGTCCTGTATAAAATGAAGCAGACTGCTATGAACCTGCAAATGGTCTGGTGTATGACAGTTTTTTATGTATTTTTTTTTTTATACAATAGTGCTAGGTATAATGGAACCTTTATATTTTTTATTTTACAGTTATTAAGAATACAGCTGGTACATCTGAAGAACATGTTCAAAACTTGCAGACTGGCCAAAAAGTGAGCTCTTCTTTTGAAAATAAATAGTGTATCGATCCATTTGTACTTTACCTAATTCCTATTCTATGTTAATATATTGACTATGAAATCTGATTTATAACAATGGGATGTTTTTCCACAGTATACTTGAATTATATGACAGCGTACCTGGACACCTTACTGAAGACCTTCATCTCTTCTCCCTGAATGACCTTACTACCATTAAAAAGGGGGATTTGGGGCCCCAATTGAAAGAGTTAGTGAGGCTTGGAACCTTACATGTGGATCAATGCATGGTGAGAATTTACATTAGTTTGTAAAGAACTTCCGCTAGCTGCTTAAGACGTTTTTTTTTTCCCCCCATTACTGGAAAGTGAGAGTGATTCTTCATTCAGCGTGTGCTCAGATCAAGGGGCCTTTTAGCATTGCAATCCAGTGCAATGCTTTCCAGGCTCCTATGCAAAAACAAATAAATGCACATTTTCTTATTAATATGCATGCATTTTTTATTATAATTATTTATTTTTTATTTTTTTTTTTGTCCAAAAGTGTACTTCAAATTTTAAAAGTGGACCTTTACTAAAGAATCCTTTTGCATTAGAACTCAGAGGGCTCTATGCCTCCTGCAGTTTCCTTCACTAACGTGTGGGATGGAAGCTATCCCAAAAACGGACACATATATGTGCTTATATAATGCTATTTTTTATATATATATATATATCTCTCAAGCAGAGATGCCACTGCAGAAGAACCTGTTAATAGATTTGTGTTCACATAAAACTCTGTATATTTTCTTAAGTTTATTACAGCTAGATCTATCCATGCTTTGCTTTTAATTTCTTCTTCGTTGCATTCTTGTCTTGTAGTTGTGCCAAGCTAAAGGCTTCATTTGTGAATTTTGTCAGAGTGATGAGGTCATCTTTCCCTTTGAGTTGTCTAAATGCCGGAGATGCGAAGGTATGTTCCACAGCAAACTAGCTATATTCATCAGATACAGAAGTAGGATTTTAGATTTAAAGTGGCATTCAGATTCTAAATACAAATTACAATCCAGAATTTCATAAGGAACTGGTAGTTAAAGCATAACTCCACTTTTGTTGAGAAAAAAAACATACACTTCTAGGTGATCTATGTACATTGCAAGGATTATAACAAACTTTGTTGCAGATTCCTACCTTTTGTTATCCTGAAGAAATTCCTCTTTTTCCTCTGTGCCTCTGTACTGAGTGGGTCTAATGGCAGTGGTTTCATTATTATATCGGTCAGGTGTGCAGCTGCAGGCTACTAATGAGGAAAGCTGCCTGGCCTGCATCCCCTTAGATGTGTTCTTATTGAAAGTATCTCTCCAAAAATTACATTTTTGTTGCAGGGGATGCCTGAAATCTGACTTGTATCTTAGGCAGACTTCTGGGAAAATCAGTGAGCCAATTACACAAGCAGGAAATTATGTTTCTGGGGAGTGGTCAGTACTCACTCTGTGTACAGAACACCTCCAGGTAGCCATATCTCACTGCATTGTCAGAAAATTACAGAGGCTGCAAATTAAAAAGGAAAGGTAATTTTTAATAACATTCAATTACAATATTACTTGTGTCGCAATTATATGCGCTATATTAGGTAGTCTCCCCAGCCGGCCAGCGAGCGTGCGCACGCAGACCTTAGCTCCGCGCTGGGTCACCCGCGACAGGCCCCGAACCGGACAGGGTGGCCCTGCGGGTTAAACGTCTCGCCGGTGCACATATGACCAGGTTCCTGAGTCCGTGTCACAGTGCCACCATTGGCTGGCAGATCCACCCAGCCTGATGGGTGAGGCAGATCTGTCTCGGGTGGGATACCCGCTCCGCCTGACTGGATGGGTAAGTACGCCCCCCCTCCTACTAGGATCTGGGGGGAGCAGGCGGGTTCCCCCCTGGGGTGCTAGGCTGGCGGGTTGGTTCCCCCTACCTCCCTCCTTCACTTCATCCCCTCCCCCACCCCCCTCCGGTGCTGCGCTGCTGCTGTGCCCCCCCCCCTTCCCCTCTGGGGTCCCAGGGTGGGGTTTGCGGACCGGTGGACTTCCCGCATTTCGGACCGCTGGGTGCATGAGGTGATCTCGTCAGGGTACAGAATAGAATTTAGTTCCCGTCCTCCGGACAGGTTCTTCGCCTCCAATTTGCAACTGCCTGCAGGCAGGCGGCAGGCCCGGTTTGGGGCGGTGCAGGACCTACTTCGTCAAGGGATGGTGGTCCCCGTTCCGCAACGTCTTCAAGGGTTTTACTCCAACCTGTTTGTGGTCCCGAAGAAGGATGACGTTCGGCCGATCCTGGAGCAGAAGGCTCTCAACTGCCTCGTACATGTACGAAGATTCAGGATGGAGTCTGTCCACTCTGTGATAGCGGCCCTGCACCAGGGCGATTTCCTGGCTTCCCTCGACATCAAAGATGCGTACCTGCATGTTCCCATATGCACCAGCATCAGCGCTTTCTGCGATTTGCGGTCGGGGAGCATCACTATCAGTTTGTGGCTCTCCCGTTTGGCCTGGCCTCTGCGCCTCAGGTCTTCACCAAGCTCCCGGTTCTGGCTCTGCTGTGGCAGAAGGGGCATTGCTGTGGTGGCGTATCTGGACGACCTGCTCTTGCCAGCAGAGTCTGCTCCAGCTCTCAGGGACAACGTGATGATCGCCTTGCATACTCTGCAGGAGTTCAGCTGGGTGATCAATCGCCCAAAGTCGGTGCTGACTCCGGCTCACCGCTTTGGAGTATCTGGGTCTGATCCTGGATGCAGCCCAGGCGAAGGTTTTCATTCCACCATCCAAGCTACAGACGCTTCAGGCGGCGGTTCAGTCCCTGCTGTCCCAGGGATGGTCCTCCCTGCGCTTTTGCATGCGGGTCCTGGGGCTCATGGTGTCCACTTTTTGAGGCGGTTCCATATGCTCGGTGTCACACCCGTGCTCTCCAGCGGGAGATTCTTCGGAAGTGGGACAAGTCCCCCTCATCCCTGAATCGGTTGATCAGGATGGACCACCAGACCAGGTCATCCCTGCTCTGGTGGATGTGGGCTCTGGCCCTGCGGCTGGGGAACTCGTTTCTCCCCCTTCATTGGATGGTGCTTACGACAGATGCCAGCCTGATCGGCTGGGGAGGCGTACTGGAGCTGTTGTCGGCCCAAGGCCGGTGGTCTCCGGAGGAGTCTCATCTCCCGATCAATGTCCTGGAATTGCGGGCCATCAGGTGCTGCCTCTCCCATTGGACGAGGAGGCTGCACTGGTGCCCTGTCCAGATTCAGTCAGACAACACCACGGCTGGGGCATACGTGAATCACCAGTGTAGGACAAGAAGCTCGGCTCCGGCCTCGGAGGTAGCTCACATTCTGCCGCGGGCAGAACTCCACGTACCGCAATCTCCGCCGTCCTCATTCCGGGCCTAGAGAATTGGCAGGCGCTCTACCCGGATGTGTTCCATCAAATTTGTTGAGGTGGGGTACACCAGACGTGGACCTGCTAGCGTCTCGTCTCAATCGGAAGGTGCAGACCTTCGTGAGCAGGACAAGGGATCCCTTGGCGGATGCCTTAGTAGCTCCGTGGGCTCGGTACTGGCTCCTCTACGCCTTTTCCCTTCTCAAGTTGTTTCCGCGCCTTCTGCGCAGAATAGAAACGGAGGACATGCCGACCAATCTAATAGCTCCAGACTGGCCAAGGTGTCCTTGGTACGCCGGCGTAGTTCGAACGGTGGTGGACGTCCCCTGGCGACTCCCGCTTCGTGAGGATCTACTGTCTCAGGGGCCCATCTTGCATCCTGCTTTACCCCCGCTGGCTTTAACGGCCTGGCTATTGAATCCCAGGTGTTGAGGGATCGGGGGGGTCTCGGACTCAGTGATCGCCACCATGCTCAAGGCACGTAAGGCCACTTCCAGAAAGTTTTACCACCGCACCTGGAGGGCTTATATCGCCTGTTGCGAGAATGGGGGGTGGAATCCCCAATCTTTCTCTGTATCTTGGGTTCTGGCCTTTCTGCAGCAGGGTCTCGACCAGAAGGTGACGTTGAGTACACTCAAGGGTCAGATATCTGCCCTGGCGATCTTTTTTTCAGCGTCCTTTGGCGTAGCACTCTTTGATCCGCACTTTCATGCAGCGGGTTTGACATGTCGCCCTCCAGGTACAGTCGCCTTTGGCGCCGTGGGACCTCAATTTGGTCCTCTCTGTGCTTCAGAAGCTGCCCTTTGAGAATATCAGGGAGATATTGCTACAATTGCTTTCGCAAAAAGTGGCTTTCCTGGTAGCTGTCACATCCGCTCAGTGGGTGTCCGAGTTGCCGGCTCTGACCTGGAGGTCCCCATATCTGGTCCTACACAAGGAGAAGGCGGTTTTACGCCCGCCACCTTCCTTCTTGCCGAAGGTTGTGTCTTCTTTCCATATCAATGAGGACATTGTCCTTCCTTCGCTCTGCCCGTGCCCCTTTCACCCTAGGGAGATTGCTTTGCACTCCCTGGACGTTGTTCGGGCCCTGCAGGTGTATCTGGCGACCATGGCCTCCTTTCGGAGGTCAGATACACTCTTTTTGTGGTGGTGGATATTCCTCTCAAAGTTTTAGCGGCCTCGTCGGCCACTATTTCACGTTGGATTAGACAGACTGTGACCCGGGCCTATGCTGTTCAGGGTCTGGAGCCTCTTTTCCCGGTCACGGCTCACTCTACCAGGGCAATTAGCACTTCCTGGGCTTTCCGTTATCAGACGTCTGTGTCTCAGGTGTGCAAGGTCTTCTGTGCACACCTTCTGAAGGTTTTATAAAGTTGATGCTTTAGCATCTGCTTTTGGCCGCAAAGTTTTGCAGGCGGCCGTGTGAGACACGTTCTGGTTTCTCACAGAGGGTTCTGTTGGGTGAAGTTCTTTTGTTGTTCCGTTACCTACCCCTCATTGTTTTGGCACTGCTTTTGGATGTCCCACTTGTCCATGAGTTGCTCTGCCCATCAATGAACGAAAGAGAAAACGGGATTTTTTACTTGCCGTAAAATCCCTTTCTCTGCGTTCATTGATGGGCACAGCCCCCACCCCTCTAGTTTACGTTTCACTGCTTGTTACGAACTGAGATAGCAGTAGCAGGGTGGAGGGTTGCTGCCAGTGGGGACTGCCACCTGGGAGGGGCTGTGTCTGTCTGTTCTTTTTATGTTAGAACTGCCTGTTCTGCCTAGTCACTCCTGAAGAGGGAAGCATAACCCACTTGTTCATGAGTTGCTGTGCCCGTCAGTGAACTCAGAGAAAGGGATTTTATGGTAAGTAAAAAATAGTTTTTTTGGCACTTATCTGCCAAATCAACACAGCGAACCCCCACAAAACCTAATATAAAGTACAGAATACATGGCATCTGTTACCTTTCTACTGTAATTGTAAGTGTGGTTTGAGTTTCAAGGTCAAGAGTTAAGGATGGTACACACTGGCCAAATATCGGCCGATTCAACAGAAACCGTCTGACATTTGACCAGTATGTACAGCAGCCTGTCCGACAAGCTGGCCTAATGTCTGGCTTCTGTTGAATAGTCGGGGGGCGGTCCCCCGAACACAGTAGCTTAGTGGGAGATCAATGTACTAACATTGCATAGTTAGTACAGCGAGCTCCTTCTGGGCGCCTCCGGTTTTTTTTTTTTTAATTCAGCCTGCTGGGTTTAACAGAAAAAAACTGCCTCTGTGTATATGGCATTACTTGTCTCCCAAGCGCTCTGCCCAATCAGCAGGGCAAACCACAGTGAAGACAAGTTATGGCAGAAGTGCAAACAAGTTATATGTGGTCTTCAGGTTTTTGTAGTGCTGACTCTTCATGTCTTACCCGCTTTCTTTCTTTAACACAAACAGAATGTAAAGCCTGCTATCACAAAGGCTGCTTCTGCTCTGATCACTGCCCAAAATGTGAACGCTTACGGGCAAGGAGGGATCAAATGGCCAAGCAAAGCCTTGAATCCTACAACTCTGAACCTGAAGAGGAGGAGACGATACAGGAAATAAAGACTGACTGTCCTGAATAGGAAGGAAGGGAACAAAATAGAAGACCCAAATGCACCTTATCCCTGGGCCACTATTGGATGCCATGTTCTACAGCAGCTTGGGGTTCTACAGCAAAACTCTGTTACCACATCTGTTCAACCAAAATACTTCTATTGGTAAAAGCTCATCTTACTTTTATTCCAAAATTGGGCCCTTTTCTTGTCAGCAATACATAAGTGTAACTTATTTCTGTCCATAGGACTGTGCACTTTGTTTTCCAAGTACAAGTCAAAATAGAGCAGATCCTTGTGTTAGAATTTTTGGAATGGAGCTCCGACTTGCTAAATATGACAAAGCTGGGCACGTTGGGCATGCATAGCTGTGCTGTTTGGCCTGTGTCTCCTGTTGAACTGTGTGTTACACTTCACTAGAATTGACATTATTTTCCTGGAACAAAGAATGAGTCGATTTCCACAGGGTGTGGGGACTGCTTGTTAGGAACGAATGGTGGAATGATCTGTAGGCATGGTTACATTGCTGTTCCCTATGCCAAAATAGTGGTAAATCAAGTGTCTCACCTCAAGGGGTGAGAAGGCAACCAGGTCTTCCACCTATATGAACAGATTGACAAAAGAACAGTGATGAAAGTCACACTTTTAGACTTTAGCTTTCTCCTGTTGTTGATTTGTCTAAAAAAAGGGTTATATATGGCCTCATTGACACAATTTTGATCTGCTTTATTTCACTCTTGTGACTATTATGAGCTTAACAATATTGAACTTTCCACTTAGTTACCACATTATGGTATTAATTTCCTCATATTAAAATGTGCAGTGCAGAAAGCGTACAAAAGCCTACCAGGTGACTTCATCTCACGTGGTCCTTGCCTTCATTCTGGTTGCTCTGTTTATTACTTTTACTTTTCAAGCATACAGCTTTTCAGCACAATTATAGACACAGGTTGCATAGTCCTGCCTGCCATTTCCCTACTGCAACAAGAATTCAGTAATTGAAATATGATTCCAAAAAAGGCCTGGGCTTCCTTTTCCAATTTTGTTGGTTGAACTAAAAAAATAACCCAAAATGACAAAGACTAAGTGGCCCTTGGGGCAGCTGACAGTCTCCACGTGTATTGCACTAATGTACTAATTGATTGTATACCCAGCCACAGTATTGATTTGTCCAAAGTGTTTGAACATTGTTATCGTGTACTCATGTTATTTAATTACAGGCACTTTTCTTAATTCTCTGTTAGTGTGATTTATTTAGCTGGAGCTAAGATTATATGTACATGAGCTACTACTGGAATGTAATATAGCACAGGTGAGGTGTCCTTCACATGTTCTAATTTTTGGCAGCTCCTGGACACTTTCCTGTGCCTGTTTTTTTGTTGTTGTCTACTACCTCTCTGCACTTGGGCTTGGTTCACACTCCCGCGACCTGAAAGCCGCGTGGCTTACTGTGCCAGGCAACTTTGAAGCAACTTCAGGGAATGCCTGTTTAATCTTCCTGTAATGTTGGATCCAAATCACATCAATTTTAGATGAGGATCGGATTTGGAGGCAACTTCCATTAAAGTCTATGGGCACAAGTCAGATAGAAGTCGCCTTGAAGTAGTGCAGGAACATTTTGTAAAGTCGGAGCATCTTCAGTGGCGCTAATTAAGGCAGCTCTCCTTGTCTAAAATGGGAATTCACATGTCACGCAACTTGGGGTCTCACAAGTCAGATCCCAAGTCGCAGCAGTGTGAACCGAGCCCGACACTGGACTGATTTGTCTTGGTGTGAAGGTGCTAATGCAGAGTTGTTCTAATGTTTGTCTATTTTTTTATGTGTTCATATAGCAATATATTCATAAGCTAACACTGATTCTGATCATTATATGCACAAAATGTGTTTTAATTTAATATGGTCATTCACCAGCCACAGCGGATATCATTTTAAAAGATAACCCCATATCTAACTTTGTAACTAGTAAATTGCCACCTCAATAAAGTCTTGGTCAAATAGTATTGTGTTTTCATGTCACAAATGAAGAGTTGAGTGTTGCTTCTCAGAAAAGTGATGTGTCTACATGTTTCTGATATTAAACAATACCCCGGTATTCCACGTGGAAAAGACCGCTTCCTTCTCAACTGGCATTGTGAGCACTCCACCCTTTGACAGATGGACAACATGCATCAGATCTCCACATATCTGTGCACTAGACACTTGTGAAAGCTTTAGGGTGGGCTATATTCTTATGCTACAACAGGATTGCTACCATTACTTGTAGGTTGAGTAGGGAGGAGACTGTAGCAGACATATCTGGATCTTCAAAGGGATTTGTCCTTTTAGAGTTTTCTTTCCAGTAGATTTTTTATTTTTATATATTCTTTTAAAGATTTATCTAAGGTTGAACCTAAGGCTTGTTATAGTCACTTGTTTATGGCTGCATTGTATCAGAAAACTTGAGGCAGCATTCCCTTGTAAAACAAAATGTTTTTATGCGGTACAATTTTGGGGTGACTGGTCCTTATTTCAGGTGAGTCTCGTGTTGAACAGTAGCAACTTTTAGACTGTAATTATCCTGTGGGGCAGATTTACTAAAACTGGTGCACACATCTAGTGCAGCTGTGCGTAGTGACCAATCAGCTTCTACTTTTTATTGCCAAAGCTTAATTGGACAAGCTGAAGTTTAGAAGATTATTGGTTACTATGCACAGCTGCACCAGATTCTGTGTGCACCAGTTTTAGTAAATCTCCCCCAGTAAAGTGATCATTTGTAATATATAACAATTATCATAAATTATAGTGTGTGGAGGAATATTTTCCAGCAAAGGCAATATAATCTGCATTAACTCTTCTATTGACCCAGTTCTTTTTGTACCTAGAATGCTGTGATATTTGTGTGCACTGAAGATTTTGTTGCATCATCCTAAAAAGTCTGTGTGTGTGGCCAACCTAATGTGTAAGGGGGACTTTAGTTATTTCTGAGATAAGCAGACGTCTAGCTAAAGAGGCAACAGACCATGGTACAAATGTGGAAGTTCAGCTCTGCTAAATTTGTAGTCCATCTCTATGACGAGAACCAGGCAGTAGAGTGAGGTTCTGCCTTATCATAGGAGGAGGAATTGCAAGTAATCAGGCCAAAACAATGTCACATAGACCTGAGATTACTGCTCAGTCCAGCCATATTGATTGGTTCACTATCCTCTGTCTTCTGGTAGGTTAAATCTTAAATGTTTTTTTTTATATAGCAAAAATCAACCAAATATTTCCCTGTGTGTGTTATTTAACTTTTTTTGTAAAAAAAAAAAAAAAGGGCACCCAATTTTTCATAGCAGCTGCCAGCTGTATCGAAGCATTATTATCCATACTAAGTGTATTTTGGCTTGGTTTTTAATTTACTGATTATTTTAGCGATCTCCCTGTAAGAACCGAAATGAATAAGGAAAAGCAGCTTGTTAGATGAACATCTTCCAAAATATAAAATATACTTTTGGGTGTCAGTCAGTGTTAAATAGCCTGGCTTTTATAATTGCTTTCAATGCACTTTTTGGCTTACTGCTACTGCTGTAAATCTTGCTGCAATGGAATGCATAGAGGTCTAGTGAGTCTAAGGCTCTATTTACACCAATGCGTTTTTTCATGCTTTATGCTGAACCGCAGGACTTTTTTTCTACATCGCTTCCTATGGAACACGTTCATGTCAATGCATTTTTGTGCCTCTGCATTTTTGGAAAGGGTCAGAGACTTTTTAAAATGCAAAATGCTGCTTTTTTGCTTTTTGGTTTAATAGACTTTAATGGCGAAGCTGAGGACAAGCATGTAGTGCGTTTTTTTTTACAGCATTTTTTTTTTTTTTTTTGCCGCAATCAACGTTTTAAAAATTTCCCAAAAGTAAAAAAATATAAATGCAAACCATGGTAAAAAGCCATGGAAAGCACAGCAAAAAGCACTGCAGAAACTCTCAAAAGCAACATGCATAGATGTTGAATCAAGCCTAAGAGCTTGTGGTAATAAACTTTGGGCTTATGCCTATGGCATCAGTCTGAGACTTTTCTAAGATAATTCAGAATTCACTGGCAGATGTATTTCACATGCTTCTTACCTGCTCCAACAGCTTTTGCATTCTCATAGATTTGTGGAAACCCAATGAAGTGAACAAAAACCCATTGTTACCGGCCCTAAAAGTCACAGGACATTAAGGCCTTGTACACATGGGTGGATTTACTAAAACTGGAGCACCTAGAACTCTGTGCACCCTTTGCTTAGTAACCAATCAACTTCTGACTTGTTTAAGCTTTGACCATAAAACCTGGATTCTGATTGGTTATGACATCTGCACCACATTCTGTGTGCTCCAATTATAGTAAATCCCCCTCATGGACTTCAGCTTTTATAAGAGCATTTGCAGATAATTAATAGGCTTTAGCCTATAATGTATCCTTCCCTTGATTTTGGGGATGATAGGAAAAAGGCTGGATTTTACTTTAAACTAGCAGTTTGCAGGCTTTCAGCAAGCTTTATCACTACTTGAACATTCCTGAAAGCTTTTTAGCAGCTTTGCTTGAAGAGTAGCACTCCTATTATGATTGGTGTTGAAGCTGAAAAAATACTTTGTACACACTGCTCTTATCGAAGCTGAATAATATGTAAAGGTTATTTCAGCAGCATTTCAGAAATCTGCGCAATGAGATTGAATATAAATGTAAGAGTTTAATGCAATATTCTCAAACCAAATGGTTTTAATTTGTTAGGGTATCTTAAATGGTACATAGTAAAAGAATAGATTCCAGAGGCCAGAATTCGCACTCTATGTACACACACTTTCCTTATTCCAAACAATGCTGCTTTGGGCTCCAGCTAAATAAATCTGTGCATCAGTTCAAGTGGTGACATAATTTGTTCATTGTATATGTGTGATGAATATTCTGTAAATACTAATTGTTCTATTGTATTATGATGCTTCCATGTCTGTTTCACAGTTTCTTTAACTGCAACTGTAAATCCGTCCATAATAAAATGTATAACTCTCTAAAGAAGTCTTTATTTTATTATGAAAAATTACTTGTTCAGCTATAAAGTGAAAGTATAGATTTATGAGTAGGTACACAAACCCATATAGAGGAAGAACAGAGCACCAGTATCCTTTTCATCTGGCTTGCTGGGTGAAGTAGGGCAAGATTTTTTTTTTTTTTGACCTCTACAGAGTCTTCATGGAACCTAGTGTATTACAGTTCCCAAGAAGGTCAATGGAATATGCCTAAACCAGTGTTTCTCACCCTTTTTCCAGTCGGGCACCCTTGAAAAGTATTTCCAGTCTTTAGGCACCCCCTGTCCAAGGTTTAATTCACTTTACTGTGTGTTGCGAAACATGCGCAAGTTGCGCTTGTCCCTGACACACGAATGCTCTGCTCTTTAGGGGTGCCATTAATTTTTTTTTGATTATTTTTTAATTGTTTTCAATAACCTAGGTAGCATTAGAAACAACATTCAAGGACCGCTCCCCACAGTACAATGAGCTGTCCCAAAAAATAAAAAAAAACATGTACATAGAAAAAAGTGCATAACATTGAAACATGTACATGAAAGTTGCCTGTGAAGTTTGCCAACCAGACCCACACCGCCTTCTCAAAAGAAACACAGAAGACCCCCTCCATTAACCAAAAGCATGAGGATCCATGTGACAGATTACCTACACCCTTCATAGAGTACAATTTGTGTGACTCACCATGTAATTATGTGGGAACATCATCAGCCCACCTTGTCAGATATAATGAGGTACATATCAGGAAATCCCATGGAACAAAAAGGGTAGCATTATCAAAGGGTTAAAACAAGTCTGTTACAGTGAGAGGTGAGGCCAACTATCCACCCCAGACCTTATTAAATTTAAGATGTGCCCCCTGTTCAGATATGTGGCTTTATAGAATGGTAGGGCCGTATTCACTGAAACTTTCCACGACTCCACCGATGGAGGAGTAGAACTCTTCCTAGACAAAACTAAAACATTTCCTAGCATGGAAAAATAATAATAAGTAAGCTCCGTATAGCGGTAGTAGGGGCCAGATAATCCACAGCCCAAGCAGGCAATACTTTATAGAGGGACTTAGGGAGATGGTTTTGATTAATAAAATAATAGAACTAATGCGCAAACCACTTATTAAATCTCAAAAGCAGCTGTCAACACAGATAGGTAAACCTGTTAACCAGAAAGTCAATTTCTCAATAAGTATGTGTAGCGCTTACCAAAGAATGATAATCATTTATAATATTAAACAATTAAGAAAACACAGGGCATCTATGCGAAGGAGTAATACCAACAATAAATCACAATGTCACTAGATTTCATTCAATAGAAGTCTTATATGTATGTGTAATAATTGTATTTGATTCTGATAAAGTGCAATTTCAATAAAACTAATAATAAATGCAAAAATATAAGTGCAAATAAAGTGCAAGGTGCAATATTAATTGCTCAATTATAAAAATAAAATACTCAGGTAAGGTTACTTTGCATATTAAACAATAAGACACAGACTAAGCAAATCAAGGCGTAATACCTGAAATTGACCACAAGATGTCCCCTGTGATCTCTTTGATCTGTGATCAATGTAAATCTTTCCGTGTATGTGAGTAAAAATCGTGCCCAATTCAAATAAAGTGCAAATTCAATAAAAAAGCAATTCCTAATCTAATAAGGGGAGTATAACAAATCTGCTAAATGCAAATAAAGTAATTGTGCAAATAAATTCATTAAAAATCAGTAATATTTGTGCATAAATATAAGATTTAGAAGATGTAAACATTGATGAATAGACCAAAATCTGAGTAAAGTGCGTTATATGTATAGATAAATCTTGAATGATAGTGAGCAATTCACATTAGTCCCAGAGTAGGAAGTTTTCTCAAAGACAAAGTGGTAAGAAAGTTCCAAGTGATCTATATATTTGCTTCAATCACACGTTGAGTCACTGCACACAAAGAAGCAAAAGACTTCCACCAAAAGGAGGAGAGGAAGGGACAGAGTGGTACAGCCCGGTGACTAATATCCCATCATGCTTCACTCGTGGTGTACCCTAGCTTCTCATCTCCCAGAGCGACCCCAATGGGTCTAATAGAACCTTTTAAGAAAGATAAATCTTCTCCACTCAATCACTGATGATACCTCTCTCTAATCGGATAATGTATGGGGGGGGAACAATGGTCATCAGATCCACTTGGAATCCACGGTCTCACTTGATACTCAGAAGTAATCCTCCAACTCAGCTGCTCATAGTTCTATTGTTTTATTTATCAGACCTATACCTGTTTTACCCTCTAGTGCAGCAACCATGGATGTTTTTGGATTTTTAGAAAATAGAGTAGTAAACATGGAGGAAATTTTTGATAAACAAGATACTAAACAAATAGGCGATATAGAAAATGGATTTAGAAAATTAGGACATCTCATGGAGAAAAAGATCAATGCCTGGTGGGACATTACTACCCATGAGAATTACATTAAGGATAAAATAGTGCCTACCTAGGAGATTAGGATGGGATGTACCCATTAATGATGGATTGATAATAATTCAACAGATGAATGGTTCAAATTCTTTAATGAGAAAGGTCTGGAGATACTAAACTTCCTGATTTAGAGGAAACAAAGGAAAACATTAATCCTCAATGCACAGATTGCTGAAATAAAATCAGGATTGGAACAATTCAAGGAGACACTGGCATTTCTTGCAGTATCCAAGCAAATAAGTATAGATATGGAGCAGAAGGATAAAGAAACAGTGGCAAGGAAAAGGAAGAAGTATCAGAGGGACATTAAGGACTATGAAACTCAAAGGGTGGAGAGTGGACCTCGCTGAAACAAAATTCCTCGTGTGGGGATGTCGTCCGTAGGGAAATGTGGGTGGGTACCCGACTCCCAATACCTCTATGGAGCAAGATCGGGAGACTCTAGTGGTGGGCCCTCTTGCGGGGCCTGGGCTGCTACCCCTGGAAGCGACTACAGGCGTCGATTCACATGTGTGATCATAGGATGGATAGAAAGGAGCGCCCAAAGACGTGGATGTAAACTTTGATCTTTGATTTTATTTGGTTAAAAGAGCAGTAAAATGAAGCCACCGCGTTTCGGGGGTCCAACAAACTCCCCCTTCTTCAGGGCTACTGCTAGTGTTTGAAGCTCCAGATGCTTGTCCGTTGTGAATGGAGAGCTGATAAAATCTCAAAACGGCATCCTTGAAGGACTATGAAGGAATCCAGGCGTATAAATGGCAAACCAAAACTGAGGAAACCATTAGCGTGTCTACAAACCGTTCACCTGAAAAAAAGTCAGAATCCAACAAGAGAATGGAGAAGAAGTGATTAGTCTACAGACAACCAATACTAGAACTCCCAATTATGAGAATAGAAGAGCGTACAACAATTATACTACTCCAAGACCAAAATCAAGATGGCACAATAATAATAATTGGAGAAAACCATTTTGGAAAAATAATGGATCTTCAAAAGGATATAATCATCATAAGCCTTATTAACAACAGACATACAATGAGAGAAGATCACCACCACCCACCTATTCGAATATGAATCGAGGTAGAGACTACCATCAGTACAATGGTAGGGATGGTGGACATACTAGGTATGATAACTATTCGATACCTACGCAAAAAAAATTTGAACCCTTAAGAAGAGAAGACGAATATATCAGAACCCCTAGACAGCACCATGATTATAGACCAAATGGAAACTATGAGAGAACCCTGTATCAACATAATTTTTTAGGGATGAGACAACGGGGGACACTGAGAAATTATCCAAGAGGATAAAATGGACTAAGGAGATATACACCCAGATCACCAAGGCCCAGGATAAGGGAGAAATCGAGGGAGAAAGACCATGTGAGAGGCTATCACGGATCCAGGAGATATACCCCAAGAAGATCCCCAGAGGGAGAGAGAAAGATCATCGGAGAGAAGAAAGAGGCCAATCAGATCATCGGAGCGAAGATGACAACACGAAAACAGAAGAATGGACCTGGAGGCCCAAAAGACCCCAAACAAGAATACAGACACAACCACTGGAAGAAATGAAAATCAAGGAGAGGCTGTAGAGCAGGCTTACAAAAACAAAAGAAAAAGAGTACTAGGAGAGGGAATAGTAAATCCTAGTGGAGTTGAATTGTCACAACAAGAAATTATGGTTTTAGACAAGGGATTGAAATTTGCCCTGAAGAAGAGTTTCAATAAATTCACTACCTATGTTGATATTCTGAAATATACTAGAATATTAAGCAGGGCAGAAAGTGCTGAGGGCCTGCATTTTGCTGGATTGGACGTGTCAAGTACGGGGTCAAGAATCTTGACAAAATCTCCACACAGTATCAGGGGAGAGTTTCTATATGGGGTAATTTGGAGAGCAGGGTTGTATAGAACTTCCTTTAGGTAGTATTGGGTGCATATATATTTACATTAGTGAGGGGGCGATTGTCAATTGTAGCTGAAAAGATTAGATATCTGCCATCTTTATTGGCTTCACTGTGATGTAGCTAGAAATTTACTGATGCACTTATGGCAATCATTACCCCTCTCTTCTTTTTTGATGCATTTGCAAAGAAACTCTGTGGGTAGCGTTTATGGCTACATGAGGATTGTTTGAGTTCACAAAAATGGGTTTCTTGTACACAGAGCACATCTGCGTGTTGAGTGCTTCTTTCCAAAGGAGGTTATGTTTAAAAGGGGAATTTAGACATTTATGGAAGTGATTGAGGTGACCATAGTGTTGGGACGTATCTGGAGGAGCGAGCAGAGAATATGCTTTTAAGGTTTGTCAAATAGACACACTGGAAGACCTAGTACAGCTTGTGCGATAGAGCGATACACAAGATAAAACAATGCTAATATCAGATCTCAATGTCTGAAGGGAGTATGTTTAGTACAAAATAAGGAGCGATAAACCTAATTTAAATAAACAATATAGGTAACAAATAGTGCAATATGGTGTGCTTGGCACACTATGACCTGAGGGGTGGGAAAAGGTATATGGATATCGTCCAGGCCGGAATCGTGGTAGCTGAGAGGACTGAATATAGCTGTGAGTCATTGTTTTCAGTCTGTTCTGGGTGCTGGGATTCAGGAGCCAGAGGATGGAAATTGGGCGCCTTTGTCCCATGTCATTATGAGCAATCGGGAGCAGACCCCAATTTGTCAGCTTTCTGTATCCATCTTTAGGGGTGACAATGGAGACATTTTGCTATTGGTAAGTGACCAAAAATTTAGTTGGGAAACTCCGTCTGTAGATTTTTTTTTTTGTTGGAGAACAGAGGTGATGGGTGTGAAGGCTCTGCACATCTCCATTGTGGCAGGGAAGAGGTCGGTGAACAACTTGACACTGGTGTATGGAGCTGGCAAAGGTCTTGTGGCCCTGGCAATTGAGAGGATTTACTCCTTAATGTGGAAAAAAATTAATCCGAGCTAGGACATCCCTCATAATGTCTGCTGGTAGATGTGATGGTTTAGAAATTCTATGGACCCGGTCAATCAAGATATCACGGGCGCTTAAGTGAGGGAGCAGCGTTGAGATAACTGACAGGTGAGCTGGCTGTGTCATGCTGGTAGCTGTCCCCGGCACCATCTTGGGCTGACTGCATGGCCGTGGCTGCAGTGTTATAATGTGTCAGACAGCGTGGAGTGGACGGCTTGTACTTTTTTTTTTTTTTTACATGCCCTGCGGTGTCCTCGATCCTTCCCCCCTCGCAGGGTGTGTAGGCTTTGGGGAGGAAGGTCGCATTATGTTGCTGAAATCCAAGCCATGGAACGGAACTCAGTTCTCACTCAGCATAGATTCAAGGGCAGACGCTAAGAACAAAACCCTTACATGTTTAAACTGTTTGGTATGCGTGTCTTAACTGTATATAGCGAAAAAAACGGGTGTTTGGCAACTGGTGTAGAGATTTCAATTAGTTAAGATTGCAACTGCCCATTTGTGGTAACATCGCCAATCTTTTTAATCCCGGATTTCATCTAGACCACCGAATCCTCAAAGGCAAAAAATTGGGGCAGATTGGGATTTCTCCACAAAGGGGCATGAGGCGAGACTGGGAAGGGGCCCCCGCATTCCTCACCATGGGCAAACAATCCAAGCACGCAAAACTGATCTCATAGAAGTGGTTAAGACATAGTGTGATCTGGGCCTTCTATACACCAAATGGGAACGCTTCATAAGAACCCACCAGCATTGCCTCTAGGGCAACCGCAGCATCGTCATGTGAACCATTGAGCCACCAGTTGACCTGCCAAGAAGTACTTGTAGAAGTTTGGCACCACTAGGCCCCCTCTTTCCAAGGCTGCTGCAACACTCCAAGCTTGAGTCTAGCCACCCTGCCCTGCCAGATAAATTCTGATACTAAACTATGTATATTGTAAAGCGCTGCGCAAACTGTCGGCGCTATATAAATCCTGTATAATAATAATAATGTATAGATTTGAAAATAGCTTTAGGAATCCAAACAGGCGAATTCTGTGATGTATACAGCAAAAGGTGTAGAAGCTTAATTTTAAGTAGGTTCACCCTACCTATCAAGGAAAGAGGGAGATTTCGCCAAGCAGTATTTTTTTTCCTTTAAAAGTGTTATAATAGGCGTTTCATTCAACCTAATAAAGTTTGAAACTGAGTTGGTAATGGTAAGCCCCAAATATCTAACCTGTGATACCCTCTGTAGAGGTGTGCAGGTTATGGCAGACTGGTAAACATCCTCACCCAAGGGGAGGATTGTAGATTTGTGCCAATTTACATGCAGTCCAGAAAAGGTGGCAATATGACCCAGAATGGACAAGGCCTGAGGCAGAGATGTGGCGGAATCCTCTAAAAATAAGACCACATCATCAGCGTATAAAGCCGTCTTCTCCACTAAGTTACTGTGAGACCCTTCACCAGAGAGGAGCAAACAGCCCGGGTGATAGGGGATAGCCCTGCCTAGTCCCACAGCTTCCCAGGAGGGACAATTTACCATTCCACTTAATAGTGGCCGTCGGACGATCATACAATATTTTGACCCATTTCAGAAATACCTCACCAAAAGCCATGTATTGTAGCACTGCCTGCATATATTGTCAATCAACAGAATCAACCGCTTTTTCCAGATCTAGGAAAACTAGCATGCCTTCATCTGGGCCCTCAGGATGTAACTCACATGGGTAAACACTCTCCGAAGGTTGACATCTGTGGCTTCATGAGGCATAAAGCCAGTGTGATCGGGGGGAACTAGATAATGTAGCACCTTAGTAAGTCTGGAGGCTAACATTTTAGTGAGAATTTTTAAGTCCATATTTAATAAAGCAATGGGCCTATATGAATCACAGAGAAGGGGATCCTTAGTGAGTAGCACCACATTGGCCTCATAAAATGATGGGGGACAGGAATTTGTGCTAAGACATTCATTGTATAAGTTGAGCAAACTTACCATTTGGGAAGAAGCCAATAGCCTGAGAAACCTCCTCCCTAGTGAAAGGTGCATCCAGCAGCAGTCAAGCCTCATATGGTAGGGTAGGCAGGTTCAGCCCCTCCAAAAAACCAAGCAGTGCCTCGTTATCATATGGTGGTATGGGTGAGTATAGTGACCTCCACAAAAGCCTGAAGTACTTCTTCTGCCAAGGATCTAAGAACCCCATCCATATCATATACACAAGGCATAACCGTTGGAACATAAGTGTTAGCATAGCAAGTAGTTTCCCATTCTTATCACCAGCCTCAAATAGCCTGTTTACAAACCATACATTGGGCTAGATTACAGTAATGGAGATTTAAATCTCTTCTTGCATGCCTAAGTGATTGTAAGGTCTGGGAGGCGCTGCATGCTCAGCAGCGCAGTCAATCTCTTCCTCCTGCAACCTGTGAGTGTCACTACTCTGAGATACTCTGGCTGCCTTTATGGCCGAAATATATTCCCCTCTGATGGCCACCTTAAACGAGTCCCACACCATTTGTGGAGTGGATGAGTCCACATTAGCCTGCCAGAAGGTTCCAAATGGTACCATTACCATTTGTTCCACAGTGGGCTCCACCACCCAGCCAGGATTTAGACGCCAGGAACGTGAGCCCCTAGTGGAAGGCAAGTTCAAGGTTACCTGCAATGTGGTATGGTATGAGATACCCCCAGCTAGGTATGTGGCATCATCTATCCAGGCCAGCAGGTCTGAGCGAACGCTATGTCCAGTCTAGATGAGGAATGAAACACGTGACAGATAAGAACACAGACGGACGGGATGTTTCTACCTCCATAAGTCACTAAGCCCAGTCGCCTCCGCCCCAAACCGCGAGATCAGGATTTTGCACCCTTGAAGGGTTAGACGTATGTATAATCTAGTACATTGTTAAAATCTCTCATAATGAGGTGGTATGTACACATAAATTAACGCCAGTTTAAAGAAGTCCATTTCTAGAACCACCACCACATATCCCCCCATAGGATCAGAGAACACATGGCATATATTACAATGCAGGCTTTTATGTAAAAGAATAGAGACCGCCCTGGCATAAGTAGAAAAGGTGGAATGAAAGGCCCGCTGTATCATATTCCTCTTCAGATACAAGATCCTGTTAGCCATGAGGCGGGTCTCCTGCAACAGTACCAGGTGTGGATTATGAGTCTAAGTATTGCAAGACAGTAGATCTTTTGAACTTTGAGTTTAAACCTCTGAAATTCCAGGAGATAATGCATAGGTTATTTATCATATTGTAGTAAGAGGTAGTTCACAATGGCAATGGAGGGAGGCACAGCAGAGGAGTTTTGTGTCACTTTGACAGCAGCACAGGCAAGGAAAACTGGCACATGAGCCCCATCTAGAGGCATAGAAAACATTTGGACTTTATAACTGAAAAAACGTATAGGAACAGTCCCCTGAAGAAAAAACATCCCTGCTTCCTGACCGAACACACAGTAACTAGTTAACACTGTCAGTGAACGTTTATCTCCTACAACTGGAAAAACCCCTAGCTGTTGCTCCAAAACTGGGTACGTGGCAATCAACCGTACAGTACAGGTGCCCACAGAGTAAGGAAATATTGCAATACGGAGAATTCATCAGGATGTAAGCTCACCAAATCCCAAGAAGACTGTACCAGCATAGCATACTTAGGAACTCAGCGTGCCCAGAATCAAGGGAGGGACAGGCATATCAAAGCATTGAGTGGACCAATTATGTTTGACTCTCAGCTTGCTGTGGTACAACATACTATACTGAAGGCCTTTCTCCCGCAACTTCTTCCGCACCTTCGCAAAGGATCTCCTGCGTTTCTGTAACTCCAGTGAGAAATCTGGGGGAAAAAAATGCAAAACCGCGTTGTCACATCGGATGATTTGTTGCTTCTTCGCCTCGGCCAAGATGAGATCCCTGTCTTGGAAGTTGAGAAACCGAACAAGGAATGCTCTAGGAGGGGCGCCAGTGATTCTAGCACCAGTGGGGTCCCTATGGGCCCTTTCCACTTGATAGGCAAGTGAAACCCTCTGAAAGCTCAGCACTTTTTTTGAAGGAAGTTTAAGCAAAGGTAGCAGGATTATCCCCCTCTACTTCTGGCTGCCCCGCCACCCGCACATTATTGCGGCGCAGCCTATCCTCTGCATCGTCAGACCGTGCCATCAAGAGATTCATTTGGCGCTGCAATTCCATGAGAGTTCTGTTGTGGGATGAGGTGGTGTCCTCCACATCAGATATGAGGGTCTCAGCACTGCTCAGGTGACCGTCGATCTTATCCAGGTCCTGCCTCATGAGACCGCATTCTAGGGCCAGGGTGGCTATTCTGGTCATGACAGATGTTTTGCTTGCCTCTAATGCCATAAGGATGGCTGCTTTTGCTGGATCCTCAGATATGGCTGCAATAGGAAACAACCCTGGCCTGTCTGCATTATCAGGCTCCATAATCTGCCTGCACAGCCACAGTGTATCTGCACTACACGAGGTGGCAAGATGGCCACAACGCGTGTGACAGACGGAGAGCCCCGATGCCTTCTGGCGCTCTGCTTCTTCCCAGAGGACTTCCTCCCTCACATGGGCAGCACAGGAGGATACCCCCAGGTAGGCGGTAAAGGTTTGCCGGGCAGGGTGATGGAATCAGCGCTCCAAAGACCGGAGAAAAGTACAGGATGGCAGAAGCCTCTGTAGAGCACATCTCCTCAGCTTCACATCCTAGCCATGCCCCCCCCCAGGGGTGCCATTAATACCTAATGGTACCCCACACATTGGCAAATGTGGGGTGTTTTTGATGCAACGCAATTTTAAAAAAAGAGTCAGGGCTTCTTTCCCTGCATTTCTGCAGGTATGGCAGCCCATTTTAATGAATGGGCTGCCCTACACACAGCACACAAATGTGGTTGAGCTTTTGAATCGAGATAGCCCTCAGGAAAGAATAAGGGGAAGGGAGGGGCACACACACACGATACAACCACTGGGATATTTTTTTTACATAATGCAGGGAATGCATTAAGTTGAAAAAATAAATATCCTTCCTTTAGAACCACTTAAATTGCATCAGCTCTAACACCTGTATGCTGCTTATAGACCAGAGCAATATATTTATTTAATCTATGTGCCTATTGATTTATTAACTCTCCAAGATCTGTCTCCAAAGGAATAGTTGCTGTTTTTTTCAGTACAAACAATGCAATATTATCTTGTCTTTTTTATGCACTCATTAGAAAAATGATGTAACAAAACACATTTTTTTTTCTTCTCTTTGCCCAGTTTTAGCTTTTAAAACAAATGTATTATGTGGTTTCGCCTGTGTGCGATACAATTATTTACAAATTATATATTGCACACTTTTAAACTGTGTCAGTATAAAAAAATAATAAAAAATTTGGGACAACTGAATAAACATGAAAAAAAAAATAATCAGAAAATAACAGCTAAGGAGTGGGAAAACAGTTATTTAGGGTAAACTAAGGGGTTAAATAGGAACACTTTAAACTTACAATGTTTATTTAACCGCCTCCATATGCAGATTAAAGGCCATCTATTTGATCTATGAAAAAAGGGATACACTGCTCCAGGTCCGGACCGGTGCCTGCCGCGGCTCGCCACCGCTCACTTAGATACACCAAAAGACAAACAGGCGGCACTCCATGGATATTCTTTGCTTGCAGTTTATTTCAATGCGGCATGTACAGGTACAGATGGATACAGGTAGACGCGTTTCACTCGGTGCCTCCGAGCTTAGTCATTACAAATGCCAAATGTCAGAATCCAGCTATTTCTGGCCGAACCCACAAAGGAGGTGACGCCCACAAGCAGCTGTATATACCCACATAATCAGACACATAATTAAAAGCATTCATGTATAAATCTAAATGCAATAAAAGAAAAAAACAGAAAACAAAAAGACTTTTTGTATGCAAACAACATCGTAGACATACTATCATATCAATGCACTCACATATATTTGAACAAATATTTCTGTTAAAAGACAGGCCTGTTTCTCAAAAAATACATAGAGAAGTGAAAGGAAACCTTAGAGTCCAAGATGAAAAATATATTCTATAGTCACAAAAACTGGCTATTGCTTGCACAAAATATCCATTAATTGCACATTTTTCAACACCCTATTTCCTAACACCTTATGTTGTGCTTTCACTGTATTCCACTGTATATTATTCCTTAAATGCAGCGGAGTGGAAAGAAAAAGGGTGAACAAAAACCATGAAAAAAAAAAAAAAAAGGAGAAAAAGGGAGTAGGAAAAGGAAAGGGGGCGACCAAAGAATGAAAAAAAAAAGGGAGAAAAAGGGAGTGGGAAAAGGAAAGGGGACGACCAATGAAAAAAAAAAGGAGAAAAAGAGAGTGAAAAAGGAAAAGGAAAGGGGGCGAC
>BLSH010190564.1:1056800-1073547 GCA_018402905.1 Glandirana rugosa
GACTACCCATGACTAACCGAAACACCATCCATAGAGACTACCTACGACGTGACTATTTGGGGGGGGGGGGGATGTGCGCTGATAATCAATGCACTGATTATCAGTGCAGCATCCATCAGAGATACCTACCACAAAGCCAATCAGTACCCATCAGTTATGCCTGTCAGTGCCCTTCACAGATGCCAATCAGTGCCCATCGGTAATGACTGTCAGTACCTCCTCATCAGTACTGCCCATCTGTGCCATTTATTAGTGCCCATCAGTGCCATCTACCAGGGCCCATCAGTGCTGCATATCGGTGTCCATCAATTCTACACATTAGTGCCTCCTCATCAGCGCCCATCAGTGAAGGAGATAAGAAATTTTATAGCAAACAAAGAAAAACTTTTTTCTTTTTTTTTCCCCCAAAAATTTCGGTCTTTTTTAGTTTGTTTATCAAAAAATAAAAAACCCAGTGGTGATAAAAATACCCCAAAAAGAAGGCTCTATTTGTGGGAAGAAAATTATAAAAATTTTGTTTGGGTACAGTGTTGTATGACCGCATAATTTTCATTCAAAGTGTGAGAGCACTGAAAGCTTAAAATTGTCCTGGGCAGGAAGGAAGGGGGGGGGGGGGGTAGTACCCAGTATTGAAGTGGTTAAAAATATGGTGACTGCATTTGTTTGCTTTTTTATCTTCTGTTTTCACCTGATAATCTGGCCAGTAACACACTTCCTTTACTAGAGTGGCAAGGTTAGATGCACTAGCAAATTTAGATTTGATTTAACTTGCTCTGTGTTTGTTCTAGGTGACTAAGGAAAAAGTAAAGTCAGAGAATTATCATGGCTGCCAAGCAACGAATAGTTTTAAGTGTTCAGTAATGGTAGTTTAAAAGGTTTTGCTCAGCAGTCTACAACTGTTACATACTGTATATTAAACACTGGAAATGCAATATCTTGCCTTTCTGTGATTGTGTGTGCCCTTCTGTTTGCTGCTCTCTTTTCAGCTATCTACATAAAAAAAACAGGGATATGAATGAGTAGGGGGTGGCAGCATAGCTGCTGCATTACTTATCCATGTTGAATGAGAAGCAATGCTGTACATCAAGTAGGGGCAGAGAAACAGTAATTATCTAAGGAGCTATGCCAGTGTTTATTAATACTCATTTTAAATGTGTTTTTCACCAATTAGAAGACGTATTGTTGGGGATGCAGTGCTTGCTGATGTCCTAGTAATGAGCCTTGTTATAAAGGCTTGCATTAGCCAAAAATACTTGCTTTTCATCTCTCCAATGACTTACCAAAGTGAAACCAAGGTGAAAGATTGCTAAGGGCCTGCTGATTTGGGTTGTTCCGGTCAGAGTTAAAAGACTTCAACCGTTTTGTTAAAAATTCTTCGAGCATGTCCACTCCTGCCTTTGACCCGGGTTTTGCCCATTCTACTTCCTTGACTGTGCGATCCACTTCCAGACTGGCGTAGCACTTTTCCCAATCTACAGGCTGACCGGCAAAAACCATAACAATGCACATCAGTATAATTTCTTGTACAGTAGAAAAAAAAAAATACACTATTGCACAGTTAGTGAAATGAATGAAGCAAACAAGCATTAACCTCTGCCTTAAATGTGGAGTCATATGGATGCTTGATAACTGGAGGGAATTCAGTGAGAAACTGAGAAAGCTGATCATGTATTTTTCTGCGGATGGTTCGCGCTCCATACTCCTGTTTGACAGAGGCAATCCAGCAGGGCACAATATTATGGGCATCTACCTGTAAATATAAAACACAATTAAAAAAGACTTGTCTATCCTGAAAAATAAATTTAGGGCCAGTTTGCACCTGAATGTGGTATGGGAAACCCGCGGTCGGTGCAGGTTTCCTGCACCACATACAAATATGTGCTGCAGTTGCAATTTGCAGTGGGTGTCAGTGGTAACTTAATGACACATTCCAAACATAGCATAGTTTGTCCGCAAAGGATTGCATTGTACAGTACTTTTGGTGTATTCTGGTCAAATGAGTGTGCTAAAAATCACAGTGCACCCAGATTGCATGCAAGTCGCGATTCATAGTGTGAACCGGCCCTTAGTTATAAGGCTCAACTGGTTATACTGTAATCAGGGCCAGATTTGCTACTGGCCACTTAAGCCATGGGCTAGGGTGGCATGCATGCCAAAGGAGGTGCATAACCAGCCGAAACATTTAAAATAAGCATAGAGAGAGGAAAAGTGACACTTTTGCATACTTCAGATGATGGTGTTGCACTGCTGCCTCCGTCGCCACCAGGAAAGGTAGAATGCACTATAAATGAGTTTCATGCTTCCTAACTGTGTCCTCCAATGACTACCCTCTAGTGTTCATACATCACTGCGCATCTCACCTACGAATGACTTTTACAACCAGCCTAGATCCTCCAACTGGCTCAAAAATATTCCATAGCAAGTACCAGGAAATGGGATACAAGATACTTGCCAAATGGTACCGTGTCCTAATATATATATATATATATATATATATATATATATATATGCCACAAAATAGACTGTAGCATCCCAGACAATGGCTGGCATTGTGATCCGGAAGTAGGTACATTAGCTCATATTTTCTGGTTCTGTCCCAGACAGACTGGGAGGAAGTGACAGCCACAATTAAACAACTGATGTCCCAAGAGTTGAGCCTGCCTGCCTCATCCAGAAATACAAGGCTTCTCTTACAGATTTTGTGGAAACAAATGTAAGGTCATTGTGATATTCCAAAGTCAATGATCGGCTACTCTTCACAACACTGAGGAGGCCTTTAGAGAAAGGTGGAGGCCCTTGAGATACTTTACCTGCACCAATAATTATCTGCAGGCAATGTCTCACTCTGACCCTGAACTATCTTGCACCCAGTTGTGTGCATATGTATCTGTTGAATCCGATCTGGAAACATCCCGGGTGAGTAACCCCCCTCCCTTTTGGCTATTCCTGTTTCCCCCAACTTGGCCCATGTTAGCTGCATCGATATACCTGGTAATATGATCTTCTGGGGTAACTCCCGCAGATATCTAGCTCAAGCAGCCAAATACATGTCAACATCTATGTTGTTTATGTTAGAATAGTGATCTTCTTACATGATTCTGATTGTCCGACACGTTATTTGTCTCTGTAACGCAATTTTTATGCTCAAATTTGTGTTGAAAATATGGAACTACGTTGCATTTACTGAATCATTGCTCTAGACTTCAATGTCAATATTACATGCCATTCTCTGCAAGAAGTGTTTCTATAATTGTAAAATAGAGTGTCAACCCTGGGGGAGCTCTGCAAAGAAACCAATTAGCTTCCAAGTTTTTTTGTTAAAGCTTAATTGAACAAGCTGAAGTTAGAAGCCGATTGGCTACCATGCACAGCCACACCAGATTTTGCACTCTCCGGTTTTAGTAAATCAACCCCAAGACTCAAAAATCACTGAAGATGATGAACAAGCATGATAGACCAGGAATGAACATTTTCAGTCTTGACTAGCGAGAAGTTCATTCATCCCAGCATCAAGACATACCGAGATGCACGTCTCTGCGCACTTTAGAGACCTGCCAGCAGGGAGGCAATACGCTTTTATTGCAGAGGAGACATACAGGACCTCTTCGGCAATAAAATCCTTTCTGCTCTCCAAATTTTTGATTTTCCACTAAAATTCCACTTTAAGTAGATAATGTAGAAAAGCCCAATTAAGAAGCAAGAAGGAACAAGTGTCCTGATGTCAGTAGTTTGTAATGCATAGTTCAGGGTCAGTACCAAGTTAAAGTGGTGGTAAAGGGAGAAGGTTTTTTTACCTTCATACATTCTATGCATGAAGGTAAAAAACCTTCTGTGTGCTGCTCCCCCCACAGCCCCCCTAATGCTCACCGGAACCCCCTCTTGGTCCAGCAATGTCGCATAGAGCCTCAACTGTCCCGGGACTCCCTCTCCTCATTGGCTGACACAGCTGCAGGGGCCATTGGCTCCAATTGCTGTCAATCAAAGGCAGCTAGCCAATGAGGAGAGAGTGGGGGGGCGGGACCAAGCCACAGCTGTGTGTGTCTTATGGACACAGAGCAGGGCTTGGGAGCAAGCACGCACCAATGCCCCATAGCAAGCAGCTTGCTACTGGGAGCACTGGTGGGGGACCCTAGAGGTGGATCAGGGCTGTTCTGTGCAAAACCACTGTACAGAGCAGGCAAGTATAATAGTAGATATAAATAATGTTGTTATGTAAAAAAAAAACAAAAAAAACAGAACCTTTAATACCACTTTAAGCAGTGTTCAGAGAGAAGTAGTATGTAACACAGAGTCGGATGTCGGTAACAAGTAAGAGGTCAGTAGTATATAATGCAGAGTGCAGAGGTCAGAAGTAATGCAGAGAAAAAGTCATTAGTAACAGGCAATGTTATGGGTCAAGAGTAATTAACACAGTAAGGAGATGGCAAGTCAAGAGTAAGAATGACAAAGTGCAGGGGTAAGTAGTAACGAACGCAGATTTAATAGGTCACAACCTAACCTAAGTAACCAGTAGTAACTAACAGAGTTCAGTAGTATGTAAATGCAGTGTGCATAGGTTAGTAGCACATAATACACAGTGCAGAGGTCAAGAGTAAATTAATGCACATCTATCCACAGGTAAAAAAAAAAAAAAAAATAACCCTCTCCAACATATCTTCCCCCAAGCTAAAATAGCACACAACACAAATTTCCCCTGCCTCCCTTCCTGGAATGTACTCACAAACCTCAGATGCAGAGGCTCCCAGCAGGGTGTGGGAAGACCTACTAAGCCTCCCCTCGGCTGTGTGATATGACAGGTTAAAACCAAGGAAGAGCCTAGAACTTACCTCTGCTCTGCATTCATGTTGCTTCTCTGTACTGAAAGGCCGTAGGAAGAATCAGGAGCCAGCGGCATGGTGGGATCACAAACTAGTCATAACATGGCAGAGATCAAATGATAGATTGTGACTGACAACTTGCAAACCCCTGCTTTAGAATGTAAATATTAATTTTAAATGTGGCACTAAGCAAGTACTTTTCTGATCCAAATGGTGCCTTAGCCTAGGTTCACATTGATGCGATTTTACATATCAAATTGCATGCCAAATCAGCAGCAATGACACCATTTGAATCAGTGCAACGCCGCATTTGCGGTGCCACACCGATTCCCAAAAGTAGTTTCTGTACTACTTTTGGTGGCTTCGGGGTGCGATTTGTACAAACATCTGTGCAGCAACCCACACAGATGATGTCTCTGAAATCACCCCCAAAGTCAGACCAACATGCGGGTATGAAATCATACGAGTTCAGCTAAACTCACACGATTTCAATCCCGCTGTCAGTGTGAACCTGGGCTCAAAGCCATTTGATTAAATCTTTTTTTTTAAGAATTTACCACTAACTGGGGTTTCAGAAATACAAGTATCCTCCTGATTTAGCATCCATCTGTTTAAAACACTTGGGTCAAGCCATACAACCTTGGAAGTAGAGCTATACACTTTATACCTGGACTAGTGGTACATCCTTAGGTAAGCGTTCAGAGACATCCTTCACCCACTGCATAGGGACACGAAGAGGAGCAAAGTCCGCCACTACTCCACCGATGCTGTGCTTCTTCACAAAGTCTGGAAGAACCTCCTTAGCATAACCAATGAGCAAATGGAAAGGAATGTTTAATTCCTTACAGTCCTGAATTAGAGAAACGGTCAGATTACTGGTAAAGCCATGGCACTGATACAGTAACATTTAGAGTTTTATAAATGTACCTCAGCAACTTCTTTCAGACCCTTCAGCATAAAACCATAATGACGTATTGTGGCATCCAAAAACTTCGGAACTAAGCAGAAAACAACATGTAATGGTAGCTTCTGCTTCACAGCCAAGCGCTGAGCATATAGAAAAGCCCAATTGTCTGAAAAAGATACATGTATTTACCTGTAACAAATGCATCAGATGCAGCCTATAAAATCTAAAAAGAAAGAAACCTCTACAGTGCCAAGGATCAGATATAAATAATATAGCATTAAACTCAAAGCACAAACAAAAAAACAGTTTAGAACAATACATAACAGAAACATATGATACGCTGTTAATTGATTGTAACAAAAAAATAATAGTAAATAAACTTAACTATTAACACTATAAAGTGATCAAAACCACTTAGGAACAATAAATGAAACAAGTTTGTCCCTAAAAGCTGCTCACAGCATGTGGGTTTAAATGCTAAAGACAGATGTGTCAATCTCGTGAATATTATGCATGAACAATGAAAACAATGTTTCACAATGTAATATGTTTGCAAAAATAAATAAAAAACAAGGTGTAATGAAAAAGACAGATAAAAAATACAAGTCTGTGAATGCAGCTTCCCATATGGGTTTCCAAATGATTGATCATACTGGGAATCCACTAATCCACATTAAGGAGAGATCACCACTGTGCTGAATATGTAAGGTAAACTGCTTACCAGAAAGAATGATCCTACCAAGAGCTCATATGAGCTTGTATGAATCCTCCCTGTGTAGGTGAACGGCCACATGAATTTTAAAGCATAAAATCAGGCTTGAGTAGCTCCTTATGGAAAGACCAAGAGATTGCATGGACCTGTGTGGATCCTCCCTGTAGGCTGAGAGCAAGCTTCAAAGCATGGACTCAGGCTTAGATGTCCCCTTGCTTCCGCATGTCACATCAGGCGATATGTAAAGCAATGGAAGAGGCCTCTATTTCCAGTTGAAGTCTCCTAAGAGGAAACACATTGGATCTGAGCTAGCAACATGATGTCCATCTGTGCCAACCCTTCTGTAGGCAGTCAAGCGCGACTTTATGATTCGCTGCTCTAACATATTTTTGGATGCAAGTGCATTTTTATTTAACAAAATTTTTGTTAAATAGGGGCAACCAAACTAATAAGAGGCATGGAGGAGCTCAGCTATGAGGAAAGATTAGAGGATCTGAATTTATTCTCTCTTGAGAAGAGGAGATTAAGGGGAGATATGATCAACATGTACAAATATAGAAGTGGTCCATATAGTGAACTTGGTGTTGAGTTATTTACTTTAAGGTCATCACAAAGGACAAGGGGGCACTCTTTACATCTAGAGGAAAAAAGATTTCATCTACAAATACGGAAAGGTTTCTTCACAGTAAGAGCTGTGAAAATGTGGAATAGACTCCCTCCAGAGGTGGTTTTGGCCAGCACGGTTGATTGCTTTAAAAAAGGCCTGGATTCTTTCCTTAATGTAAATAATATAACTGGGTACTAACATTTCTAGGTAAAGTTGATCCAGGGTGAATTCGATTGCCTCTCAGGAAGGATTTTTTTTCCCCCGCTATAGCAAATTGGATCACGCCGTGCTGGGGTTTTTTGCCTTCCTCTGGATCAACTGTGGGTGAAGGATTGTATATGGGATTATTTGGAGATATATATATATATATATATATATAGATATAGATATATATATATATATATATATATATATATATATATATATATATATATACACATATACACATATACATATACATACACACACACACACACACACACTTTTTTTTTTTTTTTGGTTGAACTAGATGGACTTGTGTCTTTTTTCAACCTAACTATGTAACTTTTAATACAGTAATGCACTATGAGCCTCTTTCATTGCTTTATATATCGCCTGATGTGACATGCGGAAGCAAGGAGACATCCAAGCTTGATTCCATGCTTTGAAGCTTGTTCTCAATCAGACTACAGGGAGGATCCACACAGGATCATGGAATCTCTTGGTCTTTCCATAAGGAGCTACTCAAGCCTGATTTTATGCTTTAAAATCCATGTGGCCATTCACCTACACAGGGAGGATTCATACAAGCTCATATGAGCTCTTGGTAGGATCATTCTTTCTGGTAAGCAGTTTACCTTACATATTCAGCACAGTGATGATATCTCCTTGATGTGGATTAGTGGATTGCCAGTATGATCAATTTGGAAACCCATATGGGAAGCTGCATTCACATACTTGTATTTTTTATCTGTCTTTTTCATTACACCTTGTTTTTAAACTTATTTTTGCAAACATATTACATTGTGCAACATTGTTTTAATTTTTCCATGCATAATATTCATGAGATTGACAAATCTGTCTTTAGCATTTAAACCCACATGCTGTGAGCAGCTTTTAGGGACCCACTTGTGGTTTAAATTACACTTTTTATTCATTTATTGTTCCTACATGGTTTTTATCACTTTATAGTGTTAATAGTTACATCTATTTACAATTTTTTTTTTTGTTTTTGTGAACATTAACAGCACATCTATGGAATTTACTTAAAGCAGAGGTCCGGCTGGTCAGGTGCAGCCGCGGTTATTGCGGGTAAGGGAGCCCGGCAGTGGAGCCGTTTGGCTTCGGGGCCGGGTACTCTGTCAGTGGCCCGGCGGCGGAGGAGGGAGCCGGGCTGCTGAAGTAATGCACCGCGGCCATGCTCCCGAAAGTGGGAAAAGAATACCTGTCTAAGAGTAAATCTTTGTATCCTCTTCCCCCTCCCCCTTGAAAGGTGCCAAATGTGACACCTGAGGGGGGGATACAATCAGCGGAAGTTCCAAATGTGGGTGTAACTCCGCTTTAAGCATAGATGAATATCACTTCATGTTGATATGTGCCATCATAAAAAAAAAAATCTAACATTTAGGAACTGAATCAGGGTTTAACAATCCTCCTGAATAGTCACATGCCAATTCAGATCTTCAAGCTGGCTGCTGAATATAAAATTGCCTGTGCCATTTTGGATTTCCCAAACTTATTGCGAAGCTGAGTTGCTCATCTATACAAGTAAAGAAAACATTGCTTATGAACCATAAAGAACCATTACATATGTCCAAAAACAAAAAAAGCATAAACAAAGCAGAAACAAGTACCTTCAACTCTCTGATCTCTTGACATCCAATAGACGATGCCCTGTACATCATCTTTCAGGTTTTCTTCAGCAGACACCAACCGCACCCTCTTCTTGTTAAATTTAAAGTCTGAAACAGAGGCAGCAGTCGCCAGACGAGACTTCTTCAATGCATCTACCAGACTTCCACCTTCAGCATCATCCTTTTTCTCTTGTTTCTTTCTCTTCTTGGCATCAATATCTGAGCTTTCACTACTACTTGCCTCAGATATTGCTTTTGATTTTTCCTTAGCAGAGCCCTCGGATTTTCTTTTCCCTGGGCTTTTGGCTGTAGTAGATGACTTGGGTTTGGGCTCTAGCATTTTATCATTTTTCTGGCTGCCATCAGACTTTTCACTACTAGACTCTTCTTTCTTGCTCTTTGTTGCCTTTCCTTTTTGAGACATAATTCTGGCTGTGGTTAAGGGACGAAGCAATTTCAGGTACTTTAGGATCAGCTTGGCAGCCAAGACAAACCTAAGAGTTAAAACATGAAATAGAGGTATTTTAAATAGACTGGAGGAAAGTAGAATTAGAAGTTTCATCCAAGCTGAAAGTAGAGCTAAAAGCAAATTTCATTTTGGATAGAGTAAGCCAGGATTATTACCCATTAGATAGCGAAAAAAAAAACATGTCCCATTGGGGAGATTTCCCTTCACTTCCTGTCTCATAGCCAAACAGGAGGCAGGAGGAAATCCCTCCATAGTGCGTAAATCCCTGGTTGTCACCAGAAATATTGTCCCTATTGGAAGATTTCCTTTCTATTCCTTTTTGGATGACAACTCAAAATATGGGCTTTTCTCACTTTCACTCTCTGTGATAATGGTAAACAGGACAAATGGTAAACAGGACAAATCAAGAACATGAAACTCCCTAATGCGGGCACAGACAGCAATAAAAACCTTACAACTGTTTTAATCCTTCTCCACTCTATCCCAAGATCTAACTGAAATACTTCCAGTATAAATGGAGCCCAGAGGGCTCTTGTGTAGCTGCACAGTCTGCATTAATGGTATATTTGCCCTTTTGGTTACGGTGTACAACAGAATACAATCATATGCTCTTCTTCCATATCCATTGTATACTTTTAAATATCCACAAGAAAGGGCATAGATCCCTCACTCCTTCAGCTGCTTACCTTTATTTCAAACACTCATTTACATAAACCACATCCTGCCTGACCTATTGTAATAATACGGGCGGGCAAACTGCTAACCTGGGTGGGCATCATATGATGTCGTCCTCCTTGTGTGCTTGCCCTAGGAGGCACCCAGCAGCATTATCTGTTACTCACCGTGTCCACAGGACACAGATCATTGTACCGGGCCACTGTGCATGGCCCTGGTACCATGTGATTGCTGTGACCAATCATGTGTGACCAGTTACAACACCAACCATTTGATAACTTTACAGTTTGAATGAGAGCACAAGGACCAGTGACCAGTATCATTCATAGGATGCATCCGTTTTGGGAAACGGTTTTAGTTCCACTTTTCGGGGCCGGTTCACACTGCTACGATGTCAGACATCACATCTGATTTGCACCGCACTGGTGTGCAAATCACATGCAATGTCTGTGCGATGCCATTTCAGCCATACAGCTTGTATGGCTGAATTTGCATCGAATTCAGACCAAAATTGTCCAGGACCCGTTTTTTTGGTCCGCACCTGAATCGGATCGCATGGATGTTCACATCCATGCAATCCGATTCTTGTGCAAACTGATCTGGGGGTGTCATTAACTTAGTATTGACACTCCCAGTGGTTCGCATAGGGCAATGTGAACCGCTGACGGGAGACATGTGATGCAGGAACCCGTATTGCATTTGCAGGGTTTCTGCATCCCACCTGACTCGCATGGCATTTCACACTGCCATATCCAAACTGCTGGGAGTGTCAATACAAAGTTAATGACACCCCCGTTTCAGTTTGCATAGCGCAGTACAAACTGTCAGTTCGGACATGAATCGGATTGCATGGGTGTTAACACCCATGTGATCCAATTCTCGTGTGTACCAAAAAAAGGGTGCGAATGCGATTTCAGCCATACTACCTGTATGGCAGAAATTGCATTGCATAGAGATCGCATGCGATTTGCACTGCACTGCAAATCACATGCGATCTCGCACAGCGCACTAGTGTGAACTGGCACTTAGGCTGGGTTCACACTGATGCGATCTGCCACATTGCGTGTCATTTGTACAGGAATTGCACTGGAATCGCACCGGATTCTGTACAAATGACATGCAACTTCAGTGTGGTACAAATTGAGCCATACATTATGTATGGCTTAATTCGCACTGGATCCACACCACAAAAGGTGCAGGACCCTTTTTTTTTTGCCCGCACTGGAATCGGATCGCATGGATGTTCAGACCCATGCAATCTGATTCCACTGTTTGCACTGCGTTCTGCGAACTGATTTGAGGGTACTGACAACCACAGTGATTCGCAGAGTACAATGCGAGTTGCTTGCCATTCTGATGCGGTGTGGGAACCAGCACAGGCAGGGCTGGTGCAAGGATTTTTGAAACCCTAGGCGAAACCTCATTTTTCCGCCCGCCCGCCCCCCCCCCCCCCCCTCCCTCCTTTGGTTCCACCCCTGACTCCACTCCATTTTCCCTACCCAGCCTGATCAGCGCCAATGAATTGCAGCCTGATCAGCGCCACTCAGATGCAGCTTCACCAGCACCCATCAAATACAGCTTCACCAGCGCCAATCAATGCAGCCTCACCTGCACCCATCATATACAGCTTCACCAGCGCCAATCAATACAGCCTCACCTGTGCCCATCAAATACAGCCTTACCTGTGCCCATCATATACAGCTTCACCAGCGCCAATCAATGCAGCCTCACCTGTGCCCATCAAATGCAGCCTCACCAGCTCCCATCATATACAGCTTCACCAGCGCCAATCAATGCAGCCTCACCTGTGCCCATCAAATACAGCCTTACCTGTGCCCATCATATACAGCGTCACCACCGCCAATCAATACAGCCTCACCTGTGCCCATCAAATACAGCCTCACAGGGGGTGGGGGCGGAGAGGGGGTATTTGGCAGATGAGTCCCTATTTCTATATACATTTGCAAATGGCATGTGATAATACAATCTCATTATCCCAGTCAGACAGTGTCAGTTTTTACATGAATCAATGCAGAGCAGCCAGTGACAGATCAACAGTGGCCAGGCGCCCCTAGGCGGCAGTGCACCCTAGGCGGCCGCCTACTCCGCCTAGTGGTAGAGTCGGCCCTGAGCACAGGAATCGTTGTGGTGCCCGCACCGTATCAGTGTGACCTGGGGGCCTCGGTATAAAACCTTCTAAAGGATCATATCATGCTGTACCTTCTAAAAACACTCATGCACCATGCTTACCCTGGGGCTGGCCTTGTGATCCTGGATTTAGTACCTGGCTTGTTTGGACTGGAATAAGCATGCAGGATGGCACTTCACATTTGCATGCTTTGTCCAGACCAGCAAATCACAAGAGGCAGCATTTAGTCACAGCCCTGTAAAAAAACATCTGCATTTGACTGCAATGTTCTCCAATAAGCAGTCCGTCTAATTAAAGCTATCAACAAGCAGAGCACTTCTCCTGCAGTCCAGTCCCTGACCCATCACTCTCCAGCCCCTTCTTCCCAGTACAGTACCTGCCGCGCGTGCCTCCTCCTTGTGTAACATTCACAAGAACGCGCTACTCCAGCACCAGCTGCTTGCATAACACACGGAATAGAGGACTTTCAGGATGACGTCATCCGTCTCAGACGTTCACACTCACATTTCCGGCGTGGTTAAAGCGCCATCTGCTGGTAATCTGAGAGATGAACGGTTTATTGTGACACCAAGGAACAATGGCATAGGAAATAACCATTTGTAGTGTGTAGACCAGTAGTTTTTTGGAGAGACACAGTCTACCGCCTAGACCCTAATTTCTGACATGGGAAAGGGGGCAGTGTTGCCAACCTCCCGCAGCATTTTTTACTGGCAAAACATGGAAAATTTACTGGCGGAGCACATTTTTTACTGGCAACCTTAAAAATAATAGAACTCCTATTAAAAACTAAGAATTGATATTTAAACACAACATGGAAACACTGACACTACCGATATCAAGTAGTTTGCTCGGTTTACACTTAAAAAGTCAGCACAGCATGACAAATTATCAGACCTGGATATTTATAGACAGTTGTAAAAATCACTGATTTTTACAAACTGTCAGTAAATTTACTGGCGGTTGGCAACACTGAAAGGGGGTGTGCTATAGTACAACCCACAAAGCAGAGATGGCAACCTGCGAGAACAGTTTATATCAGGGGCAGGCAACCTTAAAGAGGTGGAGATCTACCTGAACAACATGGGAGAAGGCAAAGATCACTGGGTACAGTGTCGCCTCCTCACAACCGATTTAAACCTCTAATTGCTGTACTACTGTGTTGCAATCATGTGCATTGCACGGCAATCATGCGTTTAAATCAGGTGGTGAGGAGGCAAGTATCCTCCTCACCACTAAGGATGAGCTCAGGCTTGTTCGGACTCCAGCGATGTGATTGACAGGAGCCGCGCTGATGTCACTCCCACACGTGCACGGGAGCCGTCATTTACGGCACACTGCGCATGTGCTATTTACACACATTGGCACATGCAGATACAGGGAATATCTCCTAAATGGTGCAAGTTTATGAGATATTCCCGGGATCTACAGGTAAGCCTTATTGTAGGCTTACCTGTAGGTTAAAGTGGTTGTCATGAGTTGTCAACCACTTTAACTATGGGGTTTTACCACCCCCAAAATTCAAATGTAAATGAACCTTTACTAGCTCATTATGTAATACTTACTTTGGAACAAAGCTGTTGCAGCGGTCTCGGCACACTGCTGTGACCGGCCACATGCTTCTTCCGGGTCTGCGGCTCCGGCCAATCACAGCGCGGGGCTCCAGCGATGTGATTGGCAGAGCCGCGCTGACGTCACTCCCGCACAAATGTGCATGGGAGCCACCAGTTACGGCATGTTTACTGAAGAAACAGCACCCTGGGCGCCGATTCTTCAGTGCGCATGCGCTGATGACGTCGGCACATGCAGATACAGGGAATATCTCCTAAACCGTACACGTTTAGGAGATGTTCCCAGGACCTACAGGTAAGCCTTATTATAGACTTACCTGTAGGTTAAAGTGGTTGTTCAGAATTGACAACCGCATTAACTTCCTGTACATTTTCACTGGCAAGTTGTACACTTGCAGAGCACTTGAAGCACAAGTTCTAGTTGCCACTTTTGCATCACTGTGAAGAATAGAGCCGGCGCTAGAGGAAGCAGAGGTGATGCTTCTTATATAGCGCCGGCTCCTGTCACAGGCGGAGTGCTACCAAATGCACTGCATCTGTGACAGGAATGATACAGGAAGCATTGGATCTGTTCTCTACTGCAGCCGCATGCCTTCCTCCAGCGTCAGCTCCTGTCACAGGCAGAGTGATATCAAATGCACTGCGTCTGTGACAGGAACGATACAGGAAGCATCAGCTCTGCTCTCTACTGTAGCTTGAGGATGGTGTGTCGGGAACCAGCCAGCAATACCCACCAGCAGAACCCACCAACAGTACCTGCCAGAAGTACCCACCAGCAGTACCAGCCAACAGTACCCACCAGCAGTACAAACCAGCAGTACCCGCCAGCAGTACCCACCAGCTGCATTACCCACAAACAGTATCCAACAACAGTACTCGCCAGCACTACCCACCAGCAATACCCACCAGAAGTACCTGCCAGCGGTACCTACCAGCAGTACCCGCCAGCAGTACCCGCCAGCAGTACCCACCAGCAGTACCCGCCAGCAGTACCAGCCAGCAGTACCAGCTAGCAGTACCCACCAGCAATACCAGCCAGCAGTAACCACCAGCAATACCCGCCAGTAGTACCCACCAGCATTACCAGCCTGCAGTACCCACTAGCAGTACCAGCCAGCAGTAACAGCCAGCAGGACCCACCAGCAGTACCAGTCAGAAGTACTCACCAGCGGTACTAGCCCTGGAGGACAGCCAGCAGCAGCCACCAGCCATACCTGCCTGGGGGACAGCAGCAGCAAGCGATACCTGCAGGAATCCTGAGGAAGAAGTGAAGATTGAGGTCAGTTGAGGTGCAGGTAAACCGCAGTGTATCAGTGTGAAGGCAGCCTTAGGCCCCTTTCACACGATCAGTCTGATTGGGTCGGCCTGTCCGTTTTTCAAGCGGACCCAGTTCTACCCTCCATTCACCTCTACACAGTAGAGGTTTAAATGGAGTTGTGTCTGTTTACACCCGCCTATGCCCAATCTGACCCACTTAAAAACAGAAGAAGATCTATCCCCTTCTGTCTGGGTGGATCAGATCAGAGGGCCCATAGAGTAGAGCGGGCTGTGTCCATGTCTGCTCTGCATATGCAGAGTGGACACAGACCTGTCACCTGCCCACTCCGCTCATTGTCGCACACGACCAGTTACCAAGTCGCTAAAGTGGCCTTCGCTCCTTCGAAGGTTGGCCACTCCTGCTGTAATGTCTCCTAGAAAGTCACCAGATACTGTCCTGAACTGTTTTCCAATTGTTGTGATGGTTAACAGGAGCGGCTTTCCTGTGATGGATAACAGCAACTTTCCTTTTCCAGCTTTGGAATCACCCAATGATTGCTGCACATGCAATTAGCTAGAGATTCCAGTAGCGCCATATTGGGGTGGCCATGGCCCATGCGCAATGCAGGTTGGACGCCTGACTGCCAGAGATGGGCAACTTGGGGACTGAAATGAAAGAGAGGAAGTTGTTCACTGTCAGAACCCAGTGGTATATTACAAATCATGAGGAAGTTCACAGGGTGTAGGAAAACCCTGCACCCCAATACCAAATAAAGTTGTGGTAAAGGCAGAAAGTTTTTTTTACCTTAATGCATTCTCTGCATTAAGGTAAAACGTCTTCTGCACGCAGCTCCCCTCCATCCACCTTTATCCCAATTCCGATCCAGTGATGTGCACGAGAGCAGCAGCTCTCCCAGCTCTCTCCCTCCTCATAGGCTCCCGCTGCTGTCAATCACAGCCAGTGAAGAGGGAGTAGGGGCAAGGTGGGGCACTTTGTGAGTGAGCCCGCACAAGTGCCCCTATAGCAAGTTGCTAGCTAGCTATCGTGGGCACTCGGGCAAAGGGAGGAGCCAGGAGCACCAGTGGGGAACCCCAGAAGAGGAGGTAAGTATAACATGTTTGTTATTAAAAAAAATATGGGTTTAATAACACTTTAAGCTCTTTTACTACATAGTAGAGCAATCAACCAATGTAATGTTTCAAGAGCACATAGGACTTCTTTCTTAACCACTTAACCACTTAACAACTGCCCGCCATCATCTGATGTCAGCAATCTGGCTCGATATCGCAAATCGCTGTCACCTGACGGCAGCTGCGAGATTGAGCATTGTGGCCACGCATGCCGCCGAAGGCACTGTATATCGGTGGAACCAGGGAGTGGGTAGGGCGGACTAGCCATGATCGCTCCCCCGCAGTGACAAAACGGGATCGATCTGTGTATGCAAACACAAGGATCTCTGTTCTGTCAGTGGGGAAAGAATGTGATCGTAGGCTCCCTGGGTATGGGAGCCACGATTACACTCCTCCCCCAGTCAGTCCAGCCCCCATACAGCTAGTAACACATCCCAGGAAACACAGTTAACCCTTTGATCGCCCCCTAGTGTTAACCCCTTCCCTGCCAGTGACAATTATACAGTAATCAGTTTCATAGCACTGATCGCTGTATAAATGCCAATGGTCCCAAAAAAGTGTCAAAAGTGTCCGACGTGTCCACCGCAATGTTGCAGTCATGCTAAAAATCGCAGATTGCCGCC
>BLSH010190568.1:80497-94193 GCA_018402905.1 Glandirana rugosa
GCTTGCGTGTTCATTCAGGGCGGGTGTATACTTTTGCCACAAGTTTGGTGTGTACACTCCATAGCGGAGCTAGTAATCTCACTCTCGTTATTAAGATGGTGATCTGGAGGAGACATTGCGTTTTGACGATTGGACATCTTAAAAAATTTGCAGTGGTTACCTCTAAAAATTCGACGTTTTTTAAAATAAATTCAGTTTCTTTAGTTAAAAAATAAGAAAACAGTAAAGTTAGGCCATTTTTTTCCATATTGTGAGAGATAATGTTACGCCGAGTAAAATGATACCCAACATGTCATGCTTCATAATTGCGTCCGCTCGCGGAATGGCGACAAACTTTGCAGCTTAAAAATCTCCATTGGTGACGTTTAAAAAATTCTACAGGTTAGCAGTTTTGCGTTACAGAGGAGGTCTAGTGGTAGAATTATTGCTCTCACTCTAATGATCGAGGCGATACCTCACATGTGTGGTTTGAACACCGTTTTCATATGTGGGCGGGACTTACTTGTGCGTTCGCTTCTGCACGCGAGCTCGCGAGGACGGGGCGATTTAAATTTTTTTTAATTATTTATTTTGCTTTTTACTTTTTATTTTTACACTGTTCTTTTTTAAAAAAAAAAATTGATCACTTTTATTCCTATTACAAGAAATGTAAACATTCCTTGTAATAGAAAAAAGAATGACAGGACCTCCCAAATATGAGATCTGGGGGTCAAAAAGACCTCCCCTCCCCCCACATCTCATATTTACACTAAAATGCATAAAAAAAAAATTTGAAAAAAATGACATCTCAAAAAAAAAAGGGCCCTTTAAGACCGTTGGGCGGAGAGGACTTTTGGCGTCTTTTCCGCCCCGCCATGTTATGGAGCCGAGTGAGGGGCATCAGCCGCTCAGTCGGCTCACGGACACTGGGGGGAGAGGATCATCTCCGCCGCTGCTGGCGGGTCCGGTAAGCGGCGGAGATGACCGCAAAGCTGCGGGAGGGGGTGGGCACCTCTCCCACCGCTGATAAAAGTGATCTTGCGGCGAATCCACTGCTAAGACCACTTTTATCCACTTCAGAATCGCCGGCTGAAAAAAAAGGTATCTGAATGGTGCCTGCAGCTGCACCCCCCATTCAGATATCACCACTGAAACCCAAGGACGTATCTACACGGCCTTGGTCGTCAAGTGGTTAAAACTCGTCACTGACCATGCCCCTCTCAAGTTGATGTGTGATAAGGACAAAAAACAGTCGTGTGACAAGGTGGTTCCTTGCTCTTCAAGCATTTAAATTCACAGCGGAGATTGGAGATGCGAAACTTCAGAATAATGTAGATGGTCTTTTCCATGTCCATTGCCTTGTTGGGACAGTTGCTCAGCCACAGGGGCTTGAGCTTAGGGGGGATTTGTGACAGTGGGAAAGGTGAGGTGATGGATGGACGCTATGAACATGCATTCATGTGCAAGAAACTAAGGTGGAATCCAGTCTGGGTTTTCTATTCCACCTTGGCAGCGTTGGTTCCAGACCACATTTTGGGATCCACTTGTGACCACCAGCAGGTGTTATAAATAAGCACGACGTGGGGCAAGAGACTTTTGGGGCAAGAGACTCTTGGCCTGGGACTCAGGAAGCCAACCCTGAGAGAGCTATTGATGTGGAGATTGCTTTGTAAGAGAAAAGAAAAGGATTGCATTATGTTTGATTTGTGGGTGGCTGGGAGAAGCCCTTCACCTGTGAGTTAGGAACCTGAAGTGTTTGGTTACTGCCTGGATGCAAGGATTTATTTTCTGTTTTTGTTTGTTTGATTTTAATGTAACCTTTAAAATAAAAAAAACCTGTAAAATAAAACTGCCTACAAGTCAGACTTTAAGAAAGACCTGCTGTCTGGACTACCTTTTTCCCAGGGAAGGTGATCCCCCTAGCGAACTCCACAATAAATATATATACAGTATCTCACAAAAGTAAGTACGCCCCTCACATTTTTGTAAATATTTTATTCTATGTTTTCGTGTGACAACACTGAAGAGCTGACACTTTGCTACAATGTAAAGTAGTGAGTGTACAGCTTGTATAACAGTGTAAATTTACTGTCCCCTCAAAATAACTCAACACACAGCCATTAATGTCTAAACTGCTGGCAACAAAAGTGAGTACACCCCTAATAGAAAATGTCCAAATTGGGCCCAATTAGCCAGTTTCCCTCCCCGGTGTAATGTGACTCGTTAGTGTTACAAGGTCTCATGTGTGAATGGGGAGCAGATGTGTTAAATTTGCCGTTATAGCTTTCACTCTTTCATACTGGTCACTGGAAGTTCAACATGCCACCTCATGGCAAAGAACTCTCTGAGGATCTGAAAATAAGAATTGTTGCTCTATATAAAGATGGCCTAGGCTATAAGAAGATTGCCAAGACCCTGAAACTGAGCTGCAGAATGGTGGCCAAGACCATACAGCGGTATAACAGGACAGGTTCCACTCAGAACAGCACCTCGCCATGGTCAGCCAAAGAAGTTGAGTATGAGTGCTACCAGCATTGCTGCAGAGGGTGAGGGGGTGGGCGGTCAGCCTGTCAGTGCTCAGACCATACGCCGCACACTGCATCAAATTGGTCTGCATGGCTGTCGTCCCAGAAGGAAGCCTCTTCTAAAGATGATGCACAAGAAAGCCTGCAAACAGTTTGCTGAAGACAAGCAGACTAAGGACATGGATTACTGGAACCGCGTCCTGTGGTCTAATGAGACCAAGATAATCTTATTTGGTTCAGATGGTGCCAAGCGTGTGTGTCGGCAACCAGGTGAGGAGTACAAAGACAAGTGAGTCTTGCCTACAGTCAAGAATGGTGGTGGGAGTGGCATGGTCATACACCTCCAAGACGACCACTGCCTTGCTAAAGAAGCTGAGGGTAAAGGCGATGGACTGGCCAAGCATGTCTCCAGACCTAAATCCAATTAAGTATCTGTGGGGAATCCTCAAATGGAAGGCGGAGAAACGCAGGGTCTCTAACATCCACCAGCAAAGTGATGTCATCATGGAGGAGGGGGAGGAGGGGAAGAGGACTCCAGTGGCAACCTGGTGACCTCCATGCCCAAGAGGGTTAGGGCAGTGCTGGAAAATAATGGTGGCCACACAAAATATTGACACTTTGGGCCCAATTTGGAAATTTTCACTTAGGGGTGTACTCACTTTTGTTGCCAGCGGTTTAGACATTAATGGCTGTGTGTTGAGTTATTTTGAGGGGACAGCAAATTTACACTGTTATACAAGCTGTACACTCACTACTTTACATTGTAGCAAAGTGTCAGCTCTTCAGTGTTGTCACATGATGGGAGGGGTGTACTTACTTTTGTGAGATACTGTATATATTTGTGTGTAGATCCTTTTTATTCAGCAGCTGCACCAGACAATCTCAATAAACAGAGATATAAAATAGGAAGCAATTCTAAGGGCTCATTTACACTTTGCTTCCACAAGGCTTCGGACACGCTTTGTTAAAGCTCCTGTCACTAAATAAAATGGTTGGCTTACAGTTCTGTTTACACCGGCTTTTGCTTTGCTTCAAAAATTATACCCCATGTTGCTTTAGTGGTGCTTCAAAGCTGCCATAGAAGTCTGGAAAGCTTGCTTGAAGCCCCACAAAGCCTCACCAAAGCCCCACCGAAGCCTCATCACGGCCCCACCGAAGCCTCATCAAAATCTCATCAAAGCCTCATCAAAGTTCCACCAAAGCCTCATGAAAACCTCATCAAAGCCTCATCAAAATCTCATCAAAACCTCATTGAAGCCTCATCAAAGACCCACCGAAGCCTCATCACAGCCTCACCGAAGCCTCATCAAAGCCCCACAAAGCCTCATCAAAGTCCCACCGAAGCCTCATGAAAACCTCATCAAAGCCTCATCAAAACCTCATCTAAGTCCCACAAAAGCCTCATCAAAACCTCATCTAAGTCCCACAAAAGCCTCATCAAAAGCCTCATCGAAGCACCAAGCAAAAACAAGGTGTAAACAGGACTGTAAGCTAACCATTTTATTAAGTGACAGGAGCTTTGACTGGCATTCAGAGAGCTTTAACAAAGCTTGTCTGAAGCCATGTTTTGAAGTGAAGTGTAAACTAGCCCTAAGAGTAGCCACTTGTGTAAACCAAACATGAAACAATGTAACTTTCTCACTGTTTTCAGCTGTCACTTGCTTGGCACCGGACACACACAAGTTACCGTATATACTCGTGTATAAGTCGACCCGTGTATAAGTCGACCCGTGTATAAGTCGACCCGTGTATAAGTCGACCCGTGTATAAGTCGACCCGTGTATAAGTCGACCCGTGTATAAGTCGACCCCCCTACTTTTGCCCAAAAAATATGGGAAAACTTATTGACTCACGTATAAGCCTAAGTGGCTTATGTTTATTTTTTGTACATTTAAAACTACCGTATTTCTGTATGTACCAAAAAGACATTACGGTACTTTTTTAATGACAGGTCCTCTTTAGAAGAGATTTGGGGTCTAAAAGACCCCAAATCCGTCTAGGGACCCTAACATAGGCAGTGGCCATGTAATCGGGAGTGTATGTACAACTGTTTATTTTTTACAGTACAGTATACTTACTTCCTATGTATTGAATAAGGCTGCTGTGTTCTTCACATATGTCAAATGCAAAGAAAAAAAACCCACAGTTTTGTCATTTGAATATCTGACCATATTAACCCTTATTGTTCACACAATAAGGGTTAATATGGTTAGTTAATCGAATTGCCAAACTGTTTTTTTTTTCTTTTACATTTACATAAGAAGGACACGGCAGCCTTATTCCATTCATAGGAAGTGCCTGTGTCCTCTGCCCTTACCTTCAGCCCAGTCACGTCGCAAGTGTGACTGAGCTGAAGTTCCGCCCTCCAGCAGGCCATCAGCGGACGTGACGGCATCCCTGGAATGCATCTCAGCCGCCGCGGGTGCACTCGGAATGTTTCCCCGCGCTCGTACCGGCTGTTGACTCGCGCATAAGACGAATCTCGGTTTTTTGACACAAAATCCGTGTCAAAAAACTCGTCTTATACGCGAGTATATACGGTACTTATACAAGTGGGTACTCGTAAGAGGGGCTCCCTATTTTATATTTTTTAGGCTGATAAAGCAATAGAATTGGCCCTCCTGTTTGTCAGGTGCCTGAACCCCCCTGTTGAACTGGTGGGGTCTGGGCGAGGTACATTTTTGGGCTGTTCCTGCTTTATCAGTGGCCCTGGAAGTATCAGTATTATCGTCTGGTGTAGCCTGGATGATGCCAGTGAATAGAATACTGTCTCACCAAGTATATGTATTTATTTCCGGTACTTATTAGAGAGGGTCGGAGGCAACCCCCCCCCCTGTTCGGTTCACAGCAGAAGCCCAGTTTGGCCCCAAACCGCAAGCTCCATTGAAGTCTATGGGAGTCAAACAGGAGAAATCAAGCATCAGCATTTTGAAAGCTTATATGGAAGTTATTGGCCATAAAAGGGGTATGGGGGTCCGAGTATTGCCCTGAGGGACATTTATTAGTACAATTTTTTTTTAAATGAACATTTTTAAAGGAGCAGTGATTTTAATGATGCTTAAAGTCAAACAATAAAAATGAAAATTCCTTTAAGTATAGTGCCTGGGGTGTCCCCTTAGTCTGCCTGTAAAGTGGCACATCTGTACCATGTATAGAACCTGCTGCAGCAAAAATGATATTTCTAAATTTAAAAATTCAAATCACATTTAAATTGGCTCATGGTTGCAATTGCCAGCATCTGGCTATTTTAAAAAATGAAAGAAAAAAATGGTGTGTGGTCCCCCCCAGTCCATACCAGGCCCTTTGGGTCTGGTATGGATTTTAAGGAGAACCCCACATCAAAGTCTTAAAAAAAACAGCATGCCCCCCCAAAAAACCCATACCAGACCCTTATCCTTAATATGCCACATGCCCTCAACATGGGGGTGGGTGCTTTGTGTCGGGGGGGCTTTGTCCCCCCACCAAAAGTACCTTGTCCCCATGTTGATGTTCCCCGCTTCCCTTTGTTTGGAATGAGCAGTGTACGTTAGTTGCCGTCATGGACACTGCTCTATCCACACTACACACCCCATAGTCCATCTCAGGAGCAAGCAGGAGAGGGTGACTACCTTCCTACATACAGGGGGACCATGGAGAATGAATGTAGCCGCCTTCTAATAGAAAATCACATCACAGCAGCAAAGAAAGGGAATTTGGAAATTTGGAGACGACTGGGAGCAATAGACGGGAATTCTGGAGTTAGGATACTTGGATGAACTCTTAAACCAGAGTTTAGAGTGACTTCATTGCAGAGTAAAACCAAACTCTATAAAAACAAAGCAAAATACGGAGTCATCCCACATTCCTTCCCCAGGAGACAACAATTGTATTTGTTAGATCACTTTTGTAACAATCCAGAGTTTTGAATAGTGAGACATATACACAATGTAGCCATAATCTCAGCACTATACTGCTATACAGAGATAAAGCCATAGATAGGAGAGGTATACCGTCAGTCAGCAAATACTTCTGATTATTACATGTAGACTCACCAACCACTGACACCATTCACCGGTATCTACTAGAGTTGAGCGAACCCGGACTGTAAAGTTTGGGTCCATACCGAACTTTAGGGTGTCCGTGCCCCGAACCTGGACATTTGAAAAAAAGTCAGGGATCGGGTTCGGTATTCGGGGACTTTTTGGCGCCTTTGAATAGCTGCAGGGCAGCCAATCAACAAGCGTTTCACTTGTTTGCCCTTAGAAGCCATCACAGCCATGTCTACTAATGGCATGGCTGTGATTGGCCAGTGCACCATGTGACCCAGCTTCTATATGAGGCTGGAGTCATGTAGTGCCGTGTGTCAGATCGTCTCAGACTAGAGTAGGGAGAGCTTCATGGCGGTGCTGTGAGGGAAAGATTAGCGTTCACAACCATCTCAGACTGCATTAGGGAGAGGTTCTTGTCGGTGCTCTGAGGGACAGATTATCGTTCTAAAATCATCTCATACTGGTGTAGGGAGAGGTTCCTGCTACTGGTGTGAGCGGTGCATTTCTTGCACAAAAATAAAAAGTGCATCTACGTTGCTGTTTTAAAAAAAAACAAAAGAATAATAATTTTTTTTTTTTTTTATTATTATTAATAAATAGTGCTACATAGTACATTTGCACCTTGCTGTGCATTTCAAAAGTGCATCTATATTAAAAAATAATATACATTTGTGCTAAATAGTACATTTGCGTCCACAATGAGGAGAGCGTCAAATAAGGGACGTGGTCGTGGTTGTGGTGCTGGTGGTGTTGGTGAAGCTCCTGTTGCAAGCAGAGGACATGGTCAATTTGTGTCAGCTACACAAACAAGTGAAACACCTTCCTCAGGTAGCCGACAGAACATTCAACGTTATATGGAGGCCGGAACGCCGCTCAACGAATGGTGAGTCCAGAACAAGTACAGGTGATAGTAGATTGGGTGGCAGACAATGCCTCCAGTTTCTTCACATTATCTCCCTCCCGGTCCCTTGATGAAAGCTCAGAGTTGGCACCTGAACCCCATGGCCATCTGTCTTTCACCTCAGCCCCTTGTAAATCAGCCAAGCAGTCTGAGCCCCAAGTCCTGCAAGAGACTCTTATGCTTTTTGAAGACTCTGCTGCTGTGCTTTCTGTGGGCCATCCACATAGCCCTGCCCCAGAAGTGGAAGACATTGAGTGCACCGATGCCCAACCACTTCTGTTTCAGGATGAGGACATGGAAACACCACTGCAGCATGGCTCTGATGATGATGAAACACAGGTGCCAACTGCTGCAGCTTTCCAGAGTCTGCAGACTGTCAAAGAGGGCAGTGGTGAAGGGTGGGTGGAAGATAATGTGGAGGATGATGAGGTCCTAGACCCCACATGGAATGAGGGTCATGCGAGTGACGTGTGGAGTTTGGAGGAAGAGGTGGTGGTCACACAGAGGCACCAGCACAGGAAAAGAGGAAGCAGGTTGCAAAAGCGGAGCGAGCGTCCCCTAGACAGTAGGCCTGCTACTAGCCACCGCACCCAGGGACCTAGCACACCAAAGGAAGTTCAAAGGAGTTCCCCCACGTGGCAGTTCTTCAGACAATGTGCTGACGACAAGACACGAGTGGTTTGCAAGTTGTGCAATCAGAGCCTCCATGACCAGGCATCTACATGCAAAGCACAAGCTGCATTGGAATAATTACCTCAAAATCCAAGAAAGGTCTCAGGCTCCTCCTGCTTCCTCTTCTGCTGCTTCCTCCGCCTCTTCCTCCAGAAGTGACAGCAAAGCCACCATGTCCGCCACCGTCCCAAAGCATTTCCACATGGTCCCATGGAAGCTTACAGCTCTCCATCTCCCATACACTGGAGAGAAAGAGGAAGTACCCCCCTACCCACCCCGCGATCCCTGGCCCTGAATGCCAGCATTTCAAAATTCCTGGCCTTGGAAATGCTGTCATTCCGTCTGGTGGACACGGACAGTTTTGATGGTGGTGTCTGTCCCACAGTACGTGGTTCCCAGCCACCACTACTTTTCCAGGCAAGCCATCCCTTCCCTGCACAAACAAGTTGGGGACAAGATCAGGTGTGCACTGCGCAACGCCATCAGTGGCAAGGTGCACATAACCACTGATACATGGACCAGTAAGCATGGGCAGGGACGCTATATTTCACTAACTGCACACTGGGCAAATGTAGTGGCAGGTGGGCCTGAGGCATATAGCCGTTTGGCGCATGTCCTTCCGCCACTGAGGATTGCAGGGCATTTCTCTTTGCCTCCTGTTGCCTCCTCCTCCTACTCCGCTTCCTCCTCCTCTACCATCTCCTCATCCGGTCAGCGTAACACCTTCGCCACCAACATCAGCACATCCAGGGGGAAACGAGAGCAGGCTGTTTTAAAACTGATATGTTTGGGGGATAAACCCCACACTGCGCAGGAGCTGTGGACGGGCATTGAACAACAGACCAATGAGTGGTTGTTGCCACTGAGCCTCAAGCCCGGCCTGGTGGTGTGTGATAATAGACAAAATCTCATAGCGGCTCTGGGCCTAGCCGGTTTGACGCACATCCCTTGCCTGGCGCATGTGCTGAATTTGGTGGTGCAGAAATTTCTAAAAAACTACCCAGATATGTCAGAGCTGCTGCATAAAGTGCGGTCCGTCTGTGCACACTTTCGGCGTTCTCACCCTGCTGCTGCTCGCTTGTCTGCGCTGCAGCGGAACTTCAGCCTTCCCACTCACCGCCTCATATGCGACGTGCCCACAAGGTGGAACTCCACCTTGCACATGCTGGAGAGACTGTGCGAGCAGCAGCAGGCAATAGTGGAGTTTCAGCTGCAGAACGCACGGGTCAGTCGCTCTGCGGAACAGCAACACTTCACCACCAACGAGTGGGCCTCCATGCGAGACCTGTGTACCATATTGTGGTGTTTCGAGTACTCCACCAACATGGCCAGAGCCGATGACGCTGTTCTCAGCGTTACTATACCACTTCTATGTCTCCTTGAAAAAACACTTCGGTCGATGATGGAAGAGGATGTGGCACAGGAGGAGGAGGAAGAGGAAGAGGGGTCATTTCCACGGTTATCAGGCCAGTCATTCACAAGTGGCTCGGAGGGTGGGTTCCTGCACCAGCATAGGCCAGGTAAAAAAATTTCAACACAGGGGACAGTTCTGGAGGATGAGGAGGACAAGGATGATGAAGAGGATGAGGAGGAGGAACTGTGTTCACAGCAGGGTGGCACCCCAACGTAGCTCGTGGGCATCACTGGATCGTGGCTGGGGGGATACGGAGGACACAGATGATATACCTCCCACAGAGGACAGCTTGTCTTTGCCTCTGGGCAGCCTGGCACACATGAGCGACTACATGCTGCAGTGCCTGCTCAATGACAGCTGAGTTGTCCACATTTTAACTTGTGCTGATTACTGGGTGGCCACCCTGCTGGATCCCCGTTACAAGGACAATGTGCCGTCCTTAATTCCCTCACTGGAGCGTGAGAGGGAGATGCGCGACTACAAGAAATGCCAATATTTTGGGGGCTACCCCAATTAGAAAAAAAACCCCAAACAAACAAAAAACAGTGTTGGCTACCTCCTCCTCCACCGCCACTTCCACCTACACCACCACGGTCACCGCCTCCTCAACCTCTAGGCTCCTACTCCACATCCACCTCCTCCTCCATTTTTTATTTTTGTTATGCAATTTTAAGTTATTTCATTATCCACATTTGTTTGCAGGGCACTTGTCCTACTCTTACACCCATTTTGCTTCCTTTTGCAGCCCTCTAGCCCTTTCCAGGACTTTTTTAGAGCCATTTTTGTGCCCAAAAGTTCGGGTCACTATTGACTTCAATGGGGTTCGGCGTCTGGGGTCAAGTTCGGATCGAGTTCGGTGCCGAACCCAAACTTTTTCATGAAGGTCGGCCGAACCCGACGAACCCGAACATCCAGGTATCCGCTCAACTCTGGTATCTACCATTGTTACAATAGTGAAGTGTGGTGAACCCCAAACTGTGTAGAGAGAATGGGGAAGTTATATTGAACATCAAGCAATCCTCTATTTCCCAAAATTCCAAAGATCAACAATCAACAGATCGATGTTTGAATCAACAAACAGTGAGATGGGCCCAACAATAGAGGGAACATTCATACTTGAATGGGCTTGAGGTGCACCAGTTACAATGGCTCTCATAGAGTAGACCATGCACTCACCCCATAGAGAGAAGGGGGACGAGAGAGGGACAAAGGTTCCTCTTATCTGACATTTCTTTGTCTAATTTGTATGTTGATAAATAATTGCAGTAGGACGCTAGGAGAGCAACGCACCACTCCGGAGAAGGCTGGGAAGAAGGTGACCTTTCACCATGAGCAGAAAACATGTCTGTATCATTATATCTGATCTGAGGTGTAGAGAGCTGGGAGGGCCCCGGAACTCAGCACAGAGATATCACCGATACCCTGAGTGAGAGAAGAAACTCTCTGGTAGTTTATCTCTTCACCATCTAACAGACACTTCTATGTCAAGTTTGGGAAATGTAACTCATCAAGTTATCAGATTTCATTTTTACAGGTTTAAAAAAATAAAAGAGGAAATACACAACTTTCATTGCAAAATATTCTTCCTGACTGAGAACATTCATTTAGTATTTATAAGGTATTATTATCAGACAGAGTGCATATCATAGACACCCCAACTGCAGCAATGTGCCCCCTTTGTGCCCTCCTCCTGTGTCCCCTCCATGTCCTCCTCCTGTGGGCTCTTCTCTGTCCAGGCACAGGTAAGTAAGAACATTATATAGAGGTGATAATACAGTATTATTATCTCTTTTTATTTTATTATACCATTAATATTAAACTTTTCAATGTTTGCACTGTAATTGAATGAATTGTAAATTTCTCCTTTCTCGTTGATACAAATGTACATAGCTTGGCCATGCTTGGTATCAGGAATGTAATTTGTCATTATAAAGCGGAGATATTATAGAATAAAATGTGTACTTTGTATCTCCAGTCACTCCTTCCATGAGAACTAACATTGGCCAAAACCAGATAAATCTCTGATTGGTGAATGGAGGGGGATGGGAGGGGACAATGTTATACACAGATGGACAGTTGTATCGCCTCCTGCAGGGTGCTGCTCATTTCTTTTACATTTGGAGCTCTACCATCCCCCCGCTATGCTGAGGATAGGATGTTTATTATAAAAATGTTTATTGGATCCCATGTAGGAAATGTGAGATGTAATCTGTGGGGTGTACTGGGCGCCCCATGAGGATAGGAAGAGCTGAACCGAATTCTGTAGGACAGAGGGCTGGGGGGGATCATCCTTCCAACCTCTCCAGACATTTCTGGGATTTACATAAAGGGGACATGAGGCCTTTCTCTTATCATGGGGATATAAAGAGTTAAAGTGGCTGTAAACCTCAGACATGAAATATGAACAAAGCATATCCCTCTATAGTTTGTACTTGTCTTAGTCCAGAGTTTAATGCCATTTACTTCTGTGTGCATTACTGCCAGTTTAATGCCATATAGTTCTGTGTGTGCTACTGCCACCTTAAGCTCATATAGTTTTGCGCATTACTGCAAGTTTAATGCCATTTACTTCTGTGTGCATTACTGCCAGTTTAATGCCATTTCGTTTTGTGCATTACTGCAAGTTTAACGCCATTTACTTCTGTGTGCGTTACTGCCAGTTTAACGCCCTTTACTTCTGTGTGTAGCTGTAAGTTTAACGCCATATAGTTTTGTGCATTACTGCAAGTTTAACGCCATTTACTTATGTGTGCGTTACTGCCAGTTTAACGCCATATAGTTTTATGTGCGTTACTGCCAGTTTAACGCGATTTATCTCTGTATGTGTTACTGTAAGTTTAACGCCATATAGCTCTGTGTGTCACTGTATGTTTGACACATTATATTGCAGTATATTATAGTGTACCCGTGGAGTGTGTCTGTGTAGCTTGAGTACTCAAATTAAAGTGCCCCAAATACCACTTTACATTGATTATAGTGCATCCACGTACAGATTTCCACTTATTCTTTACATTTGCTAATAAGCACCGCCCCCTCCCAATAATGTCTGGGAGTACAACAAGGCGAGGCAGACACTCCCTTGGCACTGTAAGGGGGCCAGCAACAAATGTGTCCACAGGCAAAGGTGGGCGTGGTGGTCAGTTCAAATTCTGCAGATGTTCTTTTGCCGGCCCACTCCCCAAAGCTCAGCTTGCTGGGCCTTTTTTAGCACATCTGCAGCAGATTGCACTGCTGCTATCTGCAAACTGTTTCTCAGGCACATCAAACGTGGCAAAAACACCAGCTATTTGGGTACCACATGCTTAACAAGGCTTTTAACGTCCAACCACTCAGCCCGTTGGCAAGAGCACCTAAAAGCCACACAAAAGGGGCACAAATCTGTACCTCCTCCTCCTCACACACTTCAGTCTGCCCCTGCTATACCGAGTCATGACCTCTCAGCAGCCTCCACTGACAGGGATAATGGTATAGCACAGGGTGTCCCAGGTCCTAGCATAACATCTGCCAGCAGCACTCCACCAGCTGTAGACTGTAGCCAGCAAATTTCTCTGCCCCATCTGCTGCAGCGGAAAAAAAATACAGTCCCTGCCACCCACATGCCCAGCGTCTAAATGCAAGCTTTTCAAAGCTGTTGGCTCTCCAACTTCTGCCTTTCAGCCTGGTGGATTCTGCCCCTTCTGTGAATTCCCGTTCCCAGATGCACCTCGGCCACTGTCCATTGTGGCTACATAGATGATGTCTTGGTGGTGAGGACAGGAACGGTGGAACAATTAACCTCATTTATGGAGGAATTAAATCACAATGATCGCAATATCAGGTTGACCTTTTCCTTTAATGCCACCGACCTACCGTTTCTGGACTTGGTGATTGGGTAGCAAGGTGGCAAATTTACCATCTCCACGTTCCGCAAGAGTACCACAGCGAACACTCTGCTCCATGCATCGAGCCACCATCCACGTTCCCTCAAGTCGGGTATTCCGGTGGGACAGTTTCTCCGGATACGGAGAAACTGCTCCATGGATCAGCAATTCCGTAGAGAGGCAACTGTCATGTACCATAATTTCAGGGAAAGGGGCTATTCGCATAAGTGCCTACGCAGAGCAAAAAAACGGGTGACTTGTACCCCAAGGGATCTGTTATTACAGCCCCCGTTGCCTACCCAGAATCATAAGGACAC
>BLSH010190569.1:11353-25107 GCA_018402905.1 Glandirana rugosa
TTATGTATATTTTTAATAATTACAAAGAAATTGAGTAAAGATTTTTACAAAAAGATAAACGGACGTCCAGTCGAAAATTTGACCGGCTCCGACGTTCCTTTCTTGTCCTTTCTCGGGTCTTTTACAATCAAACTTCGCCGTGTACATTACCTTGTTTTATCTATTGTGTATGAAAAACGTCTCAAATAATAAAAAGACGGACCTACTGTTCAAGTCATAAAAAGTCAATCCACTGCCTTTCATTTTAATGTGAAATTTGACGTTCCGACTTTTTAGTTCACACGTCCTTTTGTTGAAGAAGGGCTTATTTTAATGATGGATATTTCACATCAAATTGTTATAATATATGATTTCATCGTAGAGGATTGACAAGTGGTACTTTCTTAGGAACTTTAATAAAAAACCCACAGTCCCTTGGGTACGATTTTTACTAATTTCCTGTTCTTTCCTTGCAGCCTCGGCCAGTTTAAAAGCTGACCTGCAGGCAAATAGAAAAACATTTTTAGAAATGAGTTAAAGAAACATTAATAATTTTTATATGTATTGCTAAAATACAGCTCATAAAAGTATCTTACTTTATATTTTTTCTCATATTAGGGGAACAGGTAAAAACTGATTATGTAACATTGCACTCTGCTGAAAATCATTTCTGTGATGCTGCTCCTTCAATGGCCAGCCAGCAGACTGGGGACAGGAGGTGACCAGATTTAACTTTTTTCCATAAAAGAGAAATATGAGGTTGCATGTAGTATGAGAAGCTGAACACAATTGGCAGGAGTAAGACCCCTTTCACAATGAGGCAGTTTTCAGGCATCTTAGCGCTAAAAATATTGCTTGTAAAGCGCCTGTAAACTATCTCTCTTGCAGCCCCAGTGTGAAAGCCCGCGTGGTTTCACACTGGGGCGGTGCTCTTACAGTACACACCGCTCCTAAACTGCCCCTGCCCGTTGAAATGAATGGACATCGCTTCCAAAGCGCCTGTAAAAGTGGGCACTTTTCACCCCTTGCTAGCCCCTTCTGGGGGGTTAAAAACGCCATAACAAACGCTATAACAGCAGTAAAGTGCCGTTAAAACTAGCTCCAGTGTGAAAATAGCCTAATAGATAGTGATTAAAATTTAAAACAGATCTTTACCCTTAAAGTGGTTGTCAATCTGTGACAACCACTTTAACCTACAGGTAAGCCTATAATAAGGCTTACCTGTAGGTTCCCTGCATATCTCCCAAACCTGCACGGTTCAGGAGATATGCAGTGTTTTGCATGTGCCAACGTCATGTCGGCACATGCGCAGTGAAGAAACGGCCTCCGTGCCGTTTCTCCACTGACCCTGTGCCGTGACTGAAGGCTCCCGCGCGCATGCGTCACGTGACGTCACACGACTCTGGCCAGTCACAGAGCCGGAGTCGCGGCCCCGGAAGGAAGAGGGGCTGAAGATAGACACGGCAAGCACAGGGGACAGCGATGGACGCTGCAGGCTTCGTTTCCAGGTAAGTGACACATAATGGGCTACTATGCGATGCATAGTAGCCCATTATGCTTCTACTTTACAAAGTTATTTTGAGGAAGTAAACCCAATCTGGGTTTACTTCCTCTTTAAGCCTGGTACACATGGGCCGAATATCGGCCGGTTCAAGAGAAACCGGCTGACATTTAGCCTGTGTGTACACCAACATGTCCGACCGAAGCCCCCGAACGGATGGTTTCTGATGAGCTGACTAGCTGGAAAACTAGCATCCGAGCAGCGCTGGCAGCCAATGGCTGTGAGTGTTGACCAGTGCGTTCTGATGGGGGCCCTGTCAGAACACAATAGCTCAGCGGGGAGAACACTGTACTAAACTCAGATCGTTAGTACAGCTAGCTCCTTCCGAGCTCCTCAATTGTTTTTCGTTCGCCCACTGGGTTGAACAAAAAAAAAATTATAGTGTGCACTAGGCATTAAGGTGATGTTGTGCCAACCTCCTCCACCCCCCGCCCTCATCTACATTTTATTTTTTTTAGCAAAGTACTTTATTTGTGCAGCAACAGCTCTTCCATGTTTTTCACCTAGGTGAGAAGTTCTCCCCGTACCCTGCATGTGCTAAAGTGCTCAAGTCTCAAGAGCACCCTGCGGCACATCTGTGCATACATTGGTTTCCCCGGCCTTCTCTGCACACGCAGTGCATGTGCAAAGGCTAGTAGCAGGGAAATGCAAAACCTACCCTGTCTTTGCGCATGTGCAAAAAATCACCTGGGGATAAACAAATGTGCCGACGGGCTCTGGCAGGACTCAAAGGCCGGGCAGAGTCCCTGAGCACATCGGCGCACATGCCAAAATGGTGACACCCAAAGGAGGGTGCAGCCACGAAGGTAGGCGGACTGAAGTTCCGCTTTATTTAAGTAATTTTGCTATAAGATATTTGCTATAAGATATTAAAGAGTTTTGTTATAAGATATTAAACTGAATAAAGTAAAAGTTTCTTAAAACTGAGCTCCAACCAAATATTTTTTATAGCATTCTTGATAGACTGGGGAAGGTTTAGACCTACTATCTGTTATTTCTTTTAATTTTCTCTTACTTCCTGTCAAGAAAGGAAGTGATAGGAAATTTCTCCAATGAGGCATGGACAAAAACACATTTTTTTAGTATAGAGAGGAAGGGTTACAACTTCTGACAATGTTGTATACCAGTTTTTGTCTTCTTGTCCTAGTTGTAACCACACACTTCATTTCTTGCACAAGAGCCATGGGTAAAGGAAGTCTCCTCAATGGTGTCACAAACAGAAATAAATCCCTGACATTTTTTTAGCAAAACATTTTGCCTGGCGTTTGGCATTAAAGTGAACTCATACTGGAAAGTTCTATAAAACTATGCTAGCAATATTTTTGGTATCAATAAATAATATGGAATACAGACCAATGCTGGAGTAAGTGCTATTCTAACGTTCAGAAAAGCCTACAAAAGCCTAGGCATATAGTCACCTGATCAATGCTAAGGCCCCTTTTACGTGATCCGCCTGAAAAACGGACAGGCGGATCTGAGCGGGCCACTCCTGTTTGTCATCTGATCCATCAAGATCCCCTAAAATAGACATATGGGTGATACGTATGAAAATGGACAGACGGATCCGTTTTCATCCGATCTGCCCATAGAGGTCAGTGGGGATCTGACAGGTCTATAAAACTATGCTAGCAATATTTTTGGAATGTATAAATAATATGGAATACAGACCAATGCTGGAGTAAGTGCTATTCTAACCTTCAGAAAAGCCCCCAAAAGCCTAGGCATATAGTAACCTGATCACCGCTAAGGCCCCTTTCACATGATCAAACCGCTTGGATCTGCTTGTCTGTTTTTCACGCGGATCCGAGCGGGCCACCCATAGACCTCTATGGGCAGGCCAAGTCAGCTGAGATGTGTCCGCTGACTCCCGTTTGCCATCTTATCCGTCAAGATCCACTAAAATAGATGTATGGGTGATACGTTCACCATCCGTCCAGCGGATCGGATGGAATCGGATGAAAACGGACAGGCGGATCCGTTTTCATCCGATCTGCCCATAGAGGACAGTGGGGATCTGACAGGTCTATAAAACTATGCTAGCAATATTTTTGGTATGTATAAATAATATGGAATACAGACCAATGCTGGATTAAGTGCTATTCTAGCCTTCAGAAAAGCCTCCAAAAGCCTAGGCATATAGTAACCTGATCACCACTAAGGCCCCTTTCACATGATCAAACCGCTTGGATCGTCCTGTCTGTTTTTCAGGCGGATCTGAGCGGGCCACCCATAGACCTCTATGGGCAGGCGCATGTCAGCTGAGATGTGTCCGCTGACTCCTGTTTGCCATCTTATCCATCAAGATCCGCTAAAATAGACGTATGGGGGATAGGTTCACCATCCGCCCTGCGGATCGGATGGGATCGGATGAAAACGAACAGGCGGATCCGTTTTCATCCGATCTGCCCATAGAGGACAATGGGGATCTGACAGGTCTATAAAACTATGTTAGCAATATTTTTGGTATGTATAAATAATATGTAATACAGACCAATGCTGGAGTAAGTGCTATTCTAACCTTCAGAAAAGCCTCCAAAAGCCTAGGCATATAGTAACCTGATCACCACCATGGCCACTTTCACACGATCAAACCGCTCGGATCCGCCTGTCCGTTTTTCAGGCAGATCCAAGTGGGCCATCCATAGACCTCTATGGGCAGGCGCATGTCAGCGGAAATGTGTCCGCTGACTCCCGTTTGCCATCTGATCCGTCAAGATCCGCTAAAATAGACATATGGGTGATACGTTCACCATCCGTCCAGCGGATCGGATGAAAATGGACAGGCGGATCCATTTTTATCCGATCTGCCCATAGAGGACAGTGGGGATCTGACAGGTCTATAAAACTATGTTAGCAATATTTTTGGAATGTATAAATAATATGGAATACAGACCAATGCTGGAGTAAGTGCTATTCTAACCTTCAGAAAAGCCTCCAAAAGCCTAGGCATATAGTAACCTGATCACCGCTAAGGCCCCTTTCACATGATCGAACCGCTCGGATCCGCCTGTCCGTTTTTCAGGCGGATCCGAGCGGGCCACCCATAGACCTCTATGGGCAGGCGCATGTCAGCGGAGAGGACAGTAGGGATCTGACAGGTCCGCTCCTGCACGCTGAGCTGGCGGGCCCCCGTTGATCAGATCCGCTCTGTGTGAAAAGGGCCTTAAGGGGGAAACAGTCAATCTGAACTCTTTGATCCTTTGGTTTATCAGAGATCAGATTACCTATACTGAAAAATGTGGTCTCACTTTCATTTGAAGTTGCTTTGCCCTAATTACAGACTGTTGAATTACCCATTGTATGCAATAAATGGCAGCAACAGCAGCCCATACATTATGCATTTTTTTTTTGTTCAACATTGGGTTTGCACGAAAGAAAAAGCCTCAATTCCCCCATCCACACATTCAATGCGAATGAAGGAATCCCTTCTGCTGTGGTATTGTATTCTGACAATGAAGAGCCTTCCCTGCTGTTAGAGTACAATGATTAGTGTTGCCGGCTATAGCCGCCAGCACTGATCGTTTGGGAAAAACCCAACAGGCTGGTTGTACAGAAGTCACTACGGTATCACATGGTAAAATGTGTGTTATAATTTGGTTCATTGCAGTGACATTCAGTTTGAATGCCACCTCCCAAAGGACATTTATTGCTTAACGTGTATACATGTGAACTATCTGTATGTGGGGGTATGGTTAAAAAAAAAAAAAGTGCAGGAGCACGGTGAAGCATAGTCACAACGAATAAGCTGCGGTAACACAACACACTTTAATGCAGAGCATAATGCATATCAATGCAAGAGCAGTAACTCACTGCAAAGGTCTAGTTCTATAAAGATATGCTTTACAGTTTTGAAGTTAGGTCTTTTTTAATCACACAGGCAAGACAAATAGAGGCAGGCAAGGGCTGGAAAAATGCGGAAGCATTTGTAAACATTACAGCCAGAATTTGCATAAACTTCATCTTCTAGATCTGCTGATCATTTTGACATGTGGTTTGAATTGTTGGTAACCTCTTTTACATATTACTTTACCATATGCTCAGTTTTAACTGCTCAAGTTGTGACAGCTCTACTTAAACTACTTCATACGTTTTGTAGTATTTCATTTTTTGCACATATTGACTGTAATATTGATCTGTCAAAAATGATACATGTATGGCCAGGTATATGGCAGGAGCACCTTCATAAAAGTTTGCCAGGTGTTTCCATTTTCAAGTGTAGACTTCTAGGCTGTAAATGCACAAATACAGGTTATGTGTGCTGCTATGTATGGGCGACAGGCCACATCTACGTGACTGCTAAGCTGAGTGTTTTGTGTCCACTATACCACAGGTTTACACACAGATCATTTTCTGAGAATCTCAGATTATGAGAAATGAAAGTAAGAAACCTAACCCAAGACTCTCTATTTGAGAACCAACCAGCAGTAATATTTTACAATCGAAAATAAAGTAGGTGGTTTGGAGAGATGGTAATTTATATGAAACAGCCTTTTCCACGCTGTACGTTGGAGAACACTCATGTCTGCAGACATTCCACTGATCACCCCTTCAGGAATTCAGCCAAGGTTAAAATTTCAGACCCCTGGGAATCACATGGTTGGGAAAAATGCAAACGTCTGCCAGTATCTGGTGATTGGAGTACACTGTGGGACTTATTCAACGGAAGTGACAGCTGGGCCAAAAAGACTCCCATATCGAGATACAAATTTAGAAGATGAGTGAAGCACAAATAAATGATTAAAACATGTCCAGAATGTGTTGTTTCCACACTTTAACAAATGTTGTGATAGCTCATGGCTTCACACAACCATCATAAATGCTACAAAAAGTTTTTTTTTTCCATACTATATGCTAAGTTTCAGTCATGATGTCGAATAACTGCTTAAAAATAAAAATCTAGGAGAAATTTGAGGGACATCAAACTCAAAAAGAATGAAACCTGTATTTTTAAAAATGTAACTGTAATTCAGAGACAGTTTGCAACAATGGAAATATATTTCGGATACCCTGAATACAGCACTGTCATGTTAACATTGTGCCATTTAAATAAGAACTTCAGGATGGGTTGTTTAAAGTCTAAACTTCCCATTTAAATAAAAATCTCTTTCAATATCAAGATAGCAACAGCCCTCTTGCAACACTGCAGGTAGATCTAGATCTGGAATTGTATTGGGAATCTGCATTTGATTTTCTAATGATTAGTGAGTTCAAATCAATGATCATATTCAACCAGAGCAGCAAGAAAATGCAAGGCGCAAGATAGGGATTTTTTCTCTAACAAACAAAATTCTAACTGCGAATGTGGTTTTCATTTTGGAAAAGTCATACATTTTGCAATGCGCATATGCTAGGCTCAAAAGAAGCCCGTTTAATATGTCTGGGATTCCATTCATGTAGCAGGTTTAGACAACATTTTAAGGACTTTAAAAATTTGTTGACTCAATGATGGAAAGATTGAACGCTCCAAGGAACTATTTTTCAGAGTTTTGAATAAAAGTTTGAACAACATTCTATTGGTGTATGGCTTAAGTCATGCAGAAATAGAGGAAACCCTTCATCCCACGATTGCCTACACCCTGACTTTCCTCTTCTTCAACTAGATCAATTGGATGGAGCTGTGCATATAGGAAGAATATGATCTGCAGCATCAACAAGAAAATGCATCATACTAGCCAAGCTGAGACTATAAGAACTAACATAACTCCATTCCTTTATCTCCCAAAAGAGCAGCCCTGCCAACAACAAAGTATTCTGGTTGTCAGATGTGCCCCCTCACAGTCTGCTTAATTGGCTCTTTTACTCATTCTTTCTCCAAAATCTAAGCAGACCGAAGAGTACAATTACTAATATGCAAATTTTGACTTTTAGTAAAAGTCAGCACCCAAGCCATCATCTCCACCTCTTACAAGTCTCCATGGCTGCTGAAATATGTAAAGAGTAGTAGTAAATGGGTGTTACAGGAAGGGCAGAGAACTGTGTGATGTGCAGGCTGCGACCTACTTTTTGCTGCAGGAGAGATGAGTTGGCAGAACCCAGCGACAGAATAGCTGGATCTTGGGACTAGAGCAGCTTTTCTGTTTATGGGGCAATCAGTGCAGTAGTTGCTGCCTTACATACATATAGGAATAGTATTCTTTCAATTTGTGAAATAGATGGTCCAGTTCTGACTACAAGATGCAGTATGTAAACATAGTACAATATTTTAGCTAATTTCCTAATCTCTTCCTTTATACAGCAGATATAACCTGGTCCTATGAGTACAATTCTTTGGAATTTTGATAGTGTAAGTTTAGTTCTGCTATGAAATGTTTGCAAAACCAAAACTTTTTGGAGTTTCGGATAGAGTGGGGAAGGGTTATAAGGCCTGTTTTTATTGCTGCCTATGTCACACTGGGAGTCCAAAACTCCAAAAAAGTTGTTGCCAGGACTGGAATAGAAGGGAAATATTTAAATGGGGACAACTTGTTCTGGTGACAACTATTTAGGAGTGCATTTCCTTTACTTTGGAGCAATGTCTTCACATTTCCCGATGTGTCTATAGGTCAGAAAGTGAAGGGGAAACTTCCCCCAAGGGTTATTAACTATGTCCTAATCCATTCAAAATGAAATAGAAGTCTTTGCTTTCCTTAAGCTTTAAGTTGGGAACGGAGAATCTGATCACTCTGGAAAATAAGCATAATTCAGACATTTTAATGATGAGGACTAACGAGGCCAGACTAACTCGATTGTAACTTTGCAACTGTATATCATATTTTCAGTAACTAACAAAAGTGGCACTATAAATGGACTGCTGGTCCTTGGATGTCTCGATTTTCTGCTGCACTTTACATTATTCTCATAACATTCCTAAGCTTAATGATGTTTGTGTTATATTCATTTTGTTCCCACTCAAAGACCTGTCACCCTCTAATCCCATGACAATATAGGGCTAGAGAACGCTCAGAAAAGGCTAGGCTAGATAAAAAGAAGTGCTCGTATTACAGAGCGAACTTATATGTATAGAACACTTGGTCTTTTCATGACTCTGTTCCTTTCTCACCATTCTCTGTTGGTGACCTCAATGATTTGTCATGGGAAAAAGAATTTGTCACAACACCAGTTTGTGACCTAATGCTGAGAGCAAGGAGGAAACGATTGTTAAATATTGCTCAGCTTCACCGGCATAACGTGGCTTTGCCAAAGGAAACAAAAGAGATAAGAGAAGGTAGTGAAAAACGGAAAGATTGTGTGACATAGAGGGCTTACTTTGACCCGCATTGTGAGGTGACCATATTCATGGACGTGTACTGACAGCAACTTAGCCTTCTCTTCTATACTGGTTCTGTAACCTTCCAGGTCTACTGCATTTAAGATTATCAGTATACAATGGGGTTGATTTACTAGAGGTAAATAAACGGTTCACTTTGCAAAGGAAGTTGCACATTGCAAGGGAATTATCCCCAGAACATAGTGAATGAGGTGAAGCTCTGCCAACTCCCATAATCCAATCATATCCAAGCAAAAATGCTGTTTTTTAATTTTCTTTGCATGTGATCGGGTGTTCTTTGCAAAGTGACATTTTACATTTCACTAAGCTATAGGGAAAATAACCATGGAAAGTAAAAAATCCTATTTGCCCTTAGTAAATCAACCCCCAAAGTGTTTGTGGTGTGTAATGATGTATATTTAAAGGTATTCCTATTTTATTCCATAAGCAGAGCCCTGTATATTAATGTTTTCTTTTCATACATGCACCTGAGTTTCTCAAGGATCCCAAAAATCCCATACTGACACAGTAAAAATCAATAATTTGTTGAACGGAAGTGCAGAGATAAGGATGGGTGTGATTGGTATGTATGACAGTTAGCGGTTGTTTCCTCTGAAGAGCTGACTGTGTTAGGGCCTTGTATATATGGTCTTTAGATTCAGAAGCTAAAGTTGAATGCAGGATGTTTTTGTGTTTGATGGGTTGTTGACCTGTTTTTTACTTGCATCTAGGGAGTTTATGATTGGCTTCTGAGTTGATTCGGGCTGCGTCTGAGTTGCTTGAATCTGTCTCGTAGGTGCTTTGAGTTGCTTCTGAAATGCCTCAAGCTGATTTGGCATTCACGTTGATTTGTATAAGCAATGTGAAAAGTAATTCAAAAGCCGGTAATACACAAGCACTTATACAATTGGCAATCAATAATTTGTGAGAACGTCCTAAGGCTAGAGCTACACTGATATTTAAATCTCTTTGCTGCTGAGAGATTTAACTACCGATTGGCAAGCCATCTCATTAGAATTACCTTGATTTAAATGTGCTACATATGAGGTGACTGCCAATGAGTAGCAAAATTATTTTTTTGCTAGTGTAGCCCTAGCCTTAGCGCCTATTTACATCAACCTTTGTCCATTTCAGAGCTACTCTTCTCTTACAACCCAATGGGTAATCAAACACAGCTTGAAGCAGAGGCCTCATCCAGAGTATTGTTTCAGACTGGCAGGCTTATTTTACTTCATTGGACTTCCAGTACACCCCCTTTCGCCTCAAATGTGGTTGCACAGATTAGCACAACATTGAGGTTAAAAAAGCTGATATATCAGCATAGGGGCAGCTTTTCCAAGTTTGAGAAGGTATTGGGTAGCTGGTTGGCTACTCCTGGTTTGGCCTCAGCCGATTTAGTAATGGACAGGTTATTGTGGTGAAATATGATATCACAAAAATGGATATGTTTAATTTAACAGGTAATGCTATGGCTGAAATTTGTATGCCCTTGCTTTCCAAATGTTTAATGCTTGTCTACCTGCTTTGCTATTGTGGCCATAGTGTCCTGGTTATGCAGATACAGTTCTAAAGGGCGCTTAAAGCATTCCCGTGACATGAATTACAATGCTGGTATGCTGAATTGATTGCTGATGTGAACTACATGTACTTTTAATGTCTGGTTGTATATATTTGTGACATCTCAATAATCTTTTACCTGATTTTTTTTTAAAAACAGCTTGACACAGCTAAGAAGGTCAAATGAACCTTTGAAGAACTTATATTAGAACTTAGAAGCATCTCAAACAGATTTGAAAAGGAAAGGCCAAATACACTTAATGTGCTGCAATTGCTCATTGACACAAGCCCTTAATGGTTGGGTCAGGTAGCGTGTATTCCAGTTCCATATACATAGAATGATAGGTGAACCATTTAGATACTTATTTATTTTATTTTTTTTGAAAATGCTAATCTTAGAAAAGGGTAAATAATCATAAATGTAGAGTATTGTCTAGTCCTCTAATTTGATAACATTTTGCCTAAATTTGGAATCTATTATCTAACACAGCCATAAAAACAAATGTAATAATTGTTTTTGGGTTAGATGTGGTGGTGTGATCTATATGTTCCTAAATATAGATTATTGTTCTCAATCCTAATATGCAGCTATTATATTTTTAGCACAATTCAGCTTTTGCAGACTTTCATGAGGTTGCTCATTATGTCATGTCTTTGATGTATCTGAAACTTGCGGGACTCTCCCACAGTTGCATATACTGGAAACGATGTTTGTATTGCAGAACCCAGGCTTGTTTTTCTTAAGAAAGGGGAGATCAGTTTTTCAGCTTTTGGTCACTCAGAGAGGCTCGACTATCACGGGCACAGAGCCACATTGTGATCCGGAGATGTAAACACTAACCCACGCCAGCCCTGATTCGGAAACTAATCTGGTAATCGCAAGGCAAACAGATAGAAGCCGCCCACCAGGCTCCAAGTGTGTTCTTCATTTCACTGCGCGAGGGTTAAAAATAGTCTGTGAATTTCAGTTAATGATTGCGTGGGCGGGGGGAAGCGGTGCTCTGTTTATCAGCATCAGCCTAGTATCCTTAAATTACACAAATGAATAAAATTAGAACCTCTTGTTCAGGCTTGCACTGTGTTCTGTGAAAATGTTTTTTGCAGTGTCTGTGGACCAAAGTCAGTGATTGTACACTTGTGTGTGCTCTGAAGTGTACCCAATGTCTACACGATGGCCTTTATATGCTTAAAGTGCATGTAAACCCTGTGGGCTCTTTTCTGCGATCAAGCTTGTTCTGTAATGTTAGTGGAGGGGCTACAATGTGCTGTGTCCAGGCCTAATAAAGTTGGATGTGATTTGATGCCATCAGCATGCAACTTCCTGAATTCCTATTGAGTTCATAGAATGTGGTTGGGCTTCCTTTGGTCGGCACCCAGAATTCCAAAAGTGGGGATTTTTACAGTTGTGCTCATAAGTTTACACGCCCTGGCAGAATTTATGATTTCTTGGCCATTTTTCAGAGAATATGAATTAGAACACAAAAACATTTCTTTCACTCATGGTTAGTGTTCGGCTGAAGCCATTTATTATCAATCAACTGTGTTTACTCTTTTTAAATCATAATGGCAACAGAAACTACCCAAATTACCCCGATCAAAAGTTTACATACCCTGGTGATTTTGGCCTGATGACATGCACACAAGTTGACACAAAGGGGTTTGAATGGCTATTAAAAGTAACCATCCTCACCGGTGACCTGTTTGCTTGTAATTAGTGTGTGTGTATAACAGGTCAATGAGTTTCTGGACTCCTTACAGACCCTTGCATCTTTCGTTTCTGGATTCTGAGTCATGGGGAAAGCAAAAGAATTGTCATAGGATCTGCAGGAAAAGGTAGTTGAACTGTATAAAACAGGAAATGGATATAAAATGATATCCAAGGAATTGAGAATGCCAATCAGCAGTGTTCAAACTCTAATCAAGAAGTGGAAAATGAGGGGTTCTGTTGAAACCAAACCACACTCCGGTAGACCAACTAAAATTTCAGCCACTACTGCCAGGAAAATTGTTCGGGATGCAAAGCAAAACCCACAAATAACTTCAGGTGAAATACAGGACTCTCTGAAAACATGTGGTGTGGCTGTTTCAAGATGCACAATAAGGAGGCACTTGAAGAAAGATGGGCTGCATGGTCGAGTTGCCAGAAGAAAAACATTATTACGCAAATGCCACAAAGTATCCTGCTCACAATACGCCAAACAGCACAGAGACAAGCCTCAAACCTTCTGGCACAAAGTCATTTGGAGTGTTGAGAACAAAATTGAGCTTTTTGGCCACAACCATAAACGTTACATTTGGAGAGGAGTCAACAAGGCCTGTGAAACACGGAGGTGGATCTCTGATGTTTTGGGGATGTGTGAGCTACAAAGGCACAGGAAATTTGGTCAAAATTGATGGCAAGAGGGGAGGCGCATGCGCGAAGCTCTACATGACGGACGTGCCGCCTTAGAGCTCCGCACCTGAGAGGGAGACAAAAGCCGCTATAAAGGAGCTCACCACAGCGATCCAGCCCTCACCGCTTCACAGGATCCCGGACGCCCTCAGGACACCCTAGCATGGTCCTGGTCCACTCCAAGCCGAAGCCTAAGGGCAAATCCATACGCGATGTCCTGGCTCGGGCCTCCGTCAAAATGGCGCCGGACACGCCGCGCCGCATGGGTTCCCAGCGATCCCCCCGGATGAAGCCCCTACCGCATCCTGACGAGGGTGAGTCGGACTATGAGTCCTCAGCTACCCCATTATGTTCTCCCAAGCCCCGGGAGCTACAACAGGACATGTTAAGCCAGTTTGAATCTATGCTCCAGAGGGCCCTTAAACAAACTTCTGACCAGATTACTGAACACCTCACTAAAGAAATTAGAGAGTTGGGTCACCGTACAGCTGAGCTAGAACAAAAGGTTGATGAACTGGAGGTCACAATCCATAACCAGGCAGATGAATTGGAAGCTGTTAGAGAAGAAAACTTGTCCCTACTCACACAGCTGGAGGACTTTGAAAATAGGGCCCGCAGATCCAATCTGCGCATCAGAGGGATCCCCGAGACTGTAGTGGATTTGCAGTCCACAATCACGGCCTTATTTCAGGAGCTAGTCCCCTCTATCCCTATTGAACGGTTAGAGATGGACAGAATTCACAGAGCCCTAGCCCCCCACAAGAAAGAGGGCCCCCCCCGCGATATTATTCTCAAGATGCATTACTATCGCACTAAAGATCAGATTATGCAATCAGCGCGCCTCAAGGGGGCGCTGCGGTTCCAGGGCCACGAGTATCAAGTGTTTGCGGATTTATCCCCTACCACTATTGCCAAGCGCAGGGCCATGAAGCCACAGCTCCAAATCCTATTGGAAAACCATATCCCTTACACCTGGGGATTCCCCTTTTCATTGAAATTTTCACATAAAGGTCGCAAAC
>BLSH010190569.1:28983-55208 GCA_018402905.1 Glandirana rugosa
AAAAAACTATTGTATGACGTAAGTAGAACGGTAGTTAAAAAAGCACAAGTTCGTAAAATAACTTCTTACTCCGTTGTTGTTGTAATGTTTCTTACGATGTTCCAAGGTCCTTGGCCAGTTTTAGTTTGTACTCCCTATATCTGTCCAACCACCTTTACCTTCTGTTAGCCAATCATAATTGGTTTGTCCATGTCGATCATTCCCTCCCCATCCCCTATACCATCACACCCGCCTACTTATCCCACGCAAGGGATCGCGACTCGATAGATCGGAAACCCTAGTCCCTACCTCTAGTTCAGTCCACTCACAGACAGGTCCCTAACAGCCACAGGACCTCACTTCCTCTCCCCCCCTTCTCTCCTTCCTCTTCCCCCTATCCTTTTACCTCCTTGTCCCTGGGGCCTTCCCCTTCCCTCTTCTTTTCATCCTCACCCCCTGGGCAAGCTACTCCCTCTGATATTTTCTCTCTTTTCCCCATCCTTTCCTTCCTCCTCTATTAGAATGACGACGTCAACGCTGAATCCTTCACTCCAGGACACCGACAATCCCTGGACAGACACTCACCTGACTTGATCTCCATCCCTGATCCCAAAGGCTAGATAGCTCAGCGCTAGGGAACGCACCCTATTCATCCGCCCACACTACCATATCCCCTACCCCTCCCTTACTAGCTGTACCTGTTTGGTTAATACTAACCGATTGTCTTCCATTTCCACCAACCTGTCTATATCCCTCATGTTTGATTTTGACCGGTTCCTGGAACCTTGTAGCATTCTTTGTAATGTTGTTGTTGCCTCATTCTTCAATAAAATGCTTGAACACGAAAAAATTGATGGCAAGATGAATGCAGTATGTTATCAAAAAATACTGGAGAAACATTTGCATTCATCAGCCAGGAAGCTGCGCATGGGAGGTACTTGGACATTCCAACATGACAATGATCCAAACCACAAGGCCAAGTTGACTTGTCGTTGGCTACAGCAGAATAAAGTGAAGGCTCTGGAGTGGCCATCTCAGTCTCCTGACCTCAATATCATTGAGCCACTCTGGGGAGATCTCAAACATGCAGTTCATGCAAGACAACCCAAGAATTTCCAGGAACTGGAGGCGTTTTGCCAAGAGGAATCGACAGCTTTAGCATCTAAGATAAAGAGCCTCATCCACAAATATTACAAAAAACTTCAAGCTGTCATTGATGTTAAAGGGGAATACACGGTCTTAAGAACTGGGGTATGTAAACTTTTTATCAGGGTCATTTGGGTAGTTTCTGTTGTCATTATGATTTAACCACTTGCCGACTGCCGATCGCCATTTGACGGCGGCAAAGTGGCTCTGTAAGGGGAATCACCGTCATCTGACGGCGGCCGCCTGATCACGCACAGTGAGTCCAGGGGGGGGGCCAGGGAGCGGGTGCGGCGGAGTCGATCTCCGCCGGCCACCCGCGATGCCCCCCCCCGGAGTGAAAGAATGGAGGTCCGGGTATGTAAACACGGACCTCCGTTCTGTGAAGGGGGAAGGGCTGTGATCACAGCCTTCCTGTACATGGAGGCTGTGACCACTTCCCTTCCCCAGCTAGGGCAGTCCCCATACAGTTAGAACACGCCCAGGGAACACTGTTAACCCTTAAAGCGCCCCCTGCAGGTTAACCCCTTCACTGCCAATGGCATTTACACAGTAATCAGTGCATTTTTATAGCACTGATCGCTGTATAAATGCCAATGGTCCCAAAAAAGTGTCAAAATGGTCCGACATGTCCGCTGAAATATCGCAGTACTGCTAAAAATCGCAGATCGCCGCCATTAATAGTAAAAAAAAATAAATAAATAAATAAAAACCCCAAAAATGAATTCTCCTCATCCGTAAACACGACCACTTTTGCGCAAACCAATCAATAAACGCCGATTGCGATTTTTTTTATCACAAACATGAGGAAGAATATAAATCGGCCAAACCCGATGAAAAAAAATGTTTTTTTATTTTATTTTTTTTGATTTGTATGTTAGCAAAAAGTAAGAAATTTGGGTTTTTTTGCAAAATTGTCGCTCTTCTTTTGTTTATAGCGGCGATCAGAAATGACGCAGCGGTGATCAAATACTACCAAAAGAAAGCTCTATTTGTGGGAAAAAAAGGACGCAAATTTCGTTTGGGTACAACGTTGCACGACCGCGCAATTGTCACTTAAAGCGACGCAGTGTCAAATCGCAAAAAGGGCTTCGGTCCTAAAGCTGGAAATCCTTCCGGGGCTGAAGTGGTTAAAAAGAGTAAACACAGTTGATTTATAATAAATGGCTTCAGCCAAACACTAACCAAGTGAAAAAAATGTTCTTGTGTTATCATTCATATTCTCTGAAAACTGTCCAAGAAATCGTAAATCCTGACAGGGTATGTAAACTTATGAGCACAACTGTATCTAGGCTTGAAGCAGGGACATCTCTCCACATGTCTAGTGAACTTCTCTTATTTGCTCCCTTTTGGTCCTCCTTGTAGTGTGACTATCCCTGCATGTCAAGGGTCAAAGATTTGTTTATGTCTAGGGGACCAGAAAAAGCAATTTTACCTACCCCAACTTCTGCTCCCGCAGGTTACACTGCTAGACCAATCCACTTCTCCCCTACACTTCAGTGGTTGCAGGTCCTCTGACATCATCAAGTACAATGTAGGGTCCATATCCCTGCAGTAGATGTGAGGATGCTACGGAACAGTCCAGAAGCAGAGAGTAAGGGGAGAGTGCCTGCTGCCAAAGGAGTGGGGGATCTGCTTACTCTGGTTCCCCAGATGTAAATGAGAATTTAACGCTTGCAGTCCAGGGGCAGTCCCACTGAAAAGAAGGATTTTTATTGGGAGATAGGCTTTAACCACTTAAAGTAAAAGTCCACCCTAAAACTAAAATCTCTGCATCTACAGATATTGACGATCTAACACTAACCTATCTAACCCTTTGAAGAAAAAATCTGTATACATACCTTTTCTGCAGGTGATCCGACCCAATCCCACGCTGAGTTGTCAGCCGCGGCTTCGCTGTGTAGGCGGGTGCAGAGGACACCTCTCACAACAGAGGCCCCATAGTAAGTCTATGGGTGACGTACATTTTCACAGCCACTCAGCAGAGCTTTCGCCGCTGGAGATCGGGTCGGATCAGCTTCAGAAAAAGTGTGTATACTCATTTTTTCTTTACATGGCTAGATAGGTTAGTGTTAGAATGTGCTTGTCTGTAGCAGTTTTAGGGTGAACTTACACTTTAACCAGTTCCCTACCGACGTATAGTGAAATGACGTCGGCAGGGACTGGCCGTCGATCCGGGAGGACGTCATATGACGTCCTCCGCTTCTCGCCGCTACTGCGGGCCCCCAGGGGCCCTCACAGCAGCGATCGCGGATCGCTCGTCTGCCGGGGGTTGTGTCCCCCCCAGATCGGGGTAAAGAGCCAATAAAATTGGCTCTTTACCCCATGACCGGCTGTGTCCAATCACAGCCGGTCACAAACGAGCCTCACGTGCACGCTGCTCGTGCGTGCCCCTGGGGGCGCGCAGCGCGGCGATCGGAGCTGAGGCTTGTCCCTCGGACAAAGCCCAGCTCCGATCCGTGTAAAGAGCCAATAGATTTGGCTCTTTACCACGTGACCAGCTGTGTCATCCCATATCCAGCATGAGGCACCCCATATCCTGCATGAGATATCCCATATCCAGCATGAGACACCCCATATCCACCAAGAGACATCCCATATCCAGCATAAGTAACCCTATATCCAGCATGAGACACCCCATATCCAGCATGAGGCACCCCATATCCTGCATGAGATATCCCATATCCAGCATGAGACACCCCATATCCACCAAGAGACATCCCATATCCAGCATAAGTAACCCTATATCCAGCATGAGACACCCCATATCCAGCATGAGACATCCCATATCCAGCATGAGATACCCCATATCCCGCATAAGTAACCCCATATCCAGCATGAGACTGCCCATATCCAGCATGAGGCACCGCATATCCAGCATGAGACAGCCCATATCCAGCATAAGTTACCCCATATCCAGCACGAGACAGCCCATATCCAGCATAAGTTACCCCATATCCAACATGAGACCGCCCATATCCAGCATGGGACAGCCCATATCCACCATGAGACAGCCTACATCCAGCATGAGAAAGCCTATAACCAGCATGAGATACCCCAAATCCAGTATAAGTAACCCCATATCCAGCATGAGATACCCCAAATCCAGTATAAGTAACCCCATATCCAGCATGAGATACCCCAAATCCAGTATAAGTAACCCCATATCCAGCATGAGACAGCCCATATCCAGCATGAGACACCCCAAATCCAGTATAAGTAACCCCATATCCAGCATGAGACAGCCCATATCCTGCAAGAATACAGCCCATATCCTGCAAAGAGAAATCCAGACAGCTCCCGTATCTAAGCAGCATTAATAGACAGCCCCGTAAAGGAACACTGAATGATTAACTTATCCACAAAGCAATGTCTCCACAGGAAAGTACGCTAGCACATCATACTGCAGCATCTTGAGTAAGGGCAGATGATTCATGTAACATTTACTTCCTGGAACCATCTGCACTTAGATCAGGCATGCAGACAGGAGGGAGTGCTTAGCTTAGAAAAATTCTCCTCCCCTTCTGAAGACTCCTGGGATGTATGACATAATTTGCCTAGGCATGGAAACCAGAAAGTGACTGAAGAAATGCAGAAAAAAGTTTAAAACTAGTATATATAATATATTTTCCTATGTATTTACTAATGCTTGCAGCATAAGGATTAAAAATAGTCAATGTTGATTGAGAGAGTAAAGTTCCACTTTAATTGCAGAAAACTGAATTCACTATCCTGGCTTTGCTGTCTATTAGGGTGTCTGTATCAGGAGACTGAATGCTAAACAGAATGATAAACCTTTTGCCAAGTATAACAGCTCACATACCTGTTTTGAGATGGGCTGAACACCCTCTGGTTTGGCTCGTGCCAGAACTCTGGAACATCACGAAAGTTCCGACCCGCACCGCAAACCCTATTAAAGTCTATAAGACACCAACTTGAAAAATCAAAAGTGCCCATTTTGAAGGCTTATATGCAAATTATTGGCCATAAAAATAGTATGGGGGCCCGGGTACTACCCTGAAGGACATATATCAATGCAAAAAATGTTTTTAAAAAGATAATTTTTACAGGTGCAGTAATTTTAATGATGCCTAAAGTGAAACAATAAAAATGAAAAATTCCTGCCTGTACCATGTATAGAACTTGCTGCAGCAAAACTGATATTTATAAAGAAAAAAATGACATTTAAATTGCAAAAATGTTTATAAAAATGGTGTGGGGGTCACCCCCCCCCCCCCCCAGTCCATACCAGGCCCTTTGGCAAGTACCTGAATTTAACCTGGTATCAGCCTCTTGTAGTCCCTGTACAGCAGGGCCGGAATGTCAGAGGAAGAAACCAGTACAAGAAGCCAATTAGTAAATGTGTTCACACAGACCTTGCTGATAGGAGGGGAAAGCAAAGTGACATAGAGAGATGAGCTTTGCTGCCTCTCTATTCACTATCCAAAGAAAGTAGGATGACAAGGTAAGGTTGAAAGATGCTGGCCATCAGACTGAGGACATCTAGTGGCAGAATTCAACTTTGGTGGGGAAAATCCCTGGATTGAAGGTGAAAAAAACATCTAAAGCTTTTACTTTTATTGTCACTTTATTGTTTAACCACTTCCAAGCAGCCCCACATACATTTACTGCGGCAGGGTGACCCGGGTGCGCCAAATCACGTACCTGTATGTGATTTTGTGCACGCGGTTTAAGGGGCACGTGCGCTCCGCTCACGCTGTGATTGGACACTGCGGGAGCCAATCAGCGGGTCCGGCAGCCACCATACCCGCCGAGACCCACCGATCGTTCAGAAGAGAACTGGAGCAGTGGAGTGCCGATGTAAACAAAGCACACCGCTGCTCTGTCAGGGAGGAAAAGAGAGAGATTGTGTTTCAGGTAAGCTGAATCACAATCTCTCTTTTCCTCCAGTGAATCCACTTCCTTCCACAGTTAGAAAGCATCTCAACGCTATTGGTGTTAACCCCTCCCCTGCCTGTATCATTTGTACATTGATCGGTGCATTTTTTTTTAGCACTGATCACTATATTGGTGCCACTGGTCCCCAAAAGTGTCACTGAAGATCAGATTTGTCCGCCGCAAAATAGCAGATCGCCGTCATTACCAGTAAAAAATAAATAAATAAATAAAAGTCCATAAATCTATCCTGTAGTTTGTAGACGCTATAACTTTTGCGCAAACCAATCAATATACACGTATTGGGATATTTTTTACCAAAAATATGTTGCAGAATACATATTGGCCCAAACTGACGAAGAAATGTTGTTTTTTTTTTAATTTTTTGGTTATATATTATAGCAGGAAGTAAAAAATATTGTGTTTTTTTTCAAAATTATCTGTCTTTTTTGTTTATAGTGCAAAAAATAAAAACCACAGAGGTGATAAAATACCACCAAAAGAAAGCTCTATTTGTGGGAGAAAATTACATCAATTTTATTTGGGTACAGCATCGCTCGAGCGCGCAATTGTCAGTTAAAGCAACGCAGTGACTTATCGCAAAAAATGGCCTGATCAGGAAGTGGGTAAAACCTTCCGGGGCTGAAGTGGTTAAAGGGCTCTTCATTTTTTTTATTGTTATTTTTGGCAATCTGCTTTTAGCCTAGTTTGTAAATGCCATTTCCCCAAGCAGATCTTTTCCTTTGCACAAGCAGATCTTTTCCTTTGCACAAGCAGATCTTTTTTGTATGTTCTGTGTATCTCCTACAGAAGCTGTCATTTCTATCAATGACAGCTCCCATTTTTCCTTGAACTATATTGTTTAACAACATAAACGCAACCTTGCTCATTTTTTATAAATCCCAAGTTATTGCAAACCAAGCCCAAATAGGTTGCCTGAATCATGAAAATCGCCTAGAGTTAAACAAGAATTACTGGCTATAATTACATAGTAGCTGATCTGTAAATAGTAGAAAAATGTCAGTGTCACTCAACTACATACAGTTCTACCTCTTATTTACGTAGGTTCATTGTGAGCATTTGCCTTAAAGGGAATCCGTTGCCAAAAATAAAACAGCTTATCTTACAGTCAACTAATTAGATAACATTTTTCAACCAATGCTGACAATGTTTAAATGGATGTTATTGTGAAAGCTGCATTGATTCTGACTATGGCAAAGCTGTGCAACCTTATGCTTATACAATGTGCAGCATGCAGCAAGAATGCAGGGCTGAGAACTAAATCAGTTTATAACAGCTTAACCTCTTCCCCCGGGCATACGCATATATGGGGTGGACATTAACACCGAGAGGACGCATACATATGCAGCCCTATGTAAACATCCTTCTGTGCTGAGAGCGCACCTTGTGCGCTCCCAATGCAGAGACCAGCGGGTACCGGAAAGCCCCCGATGCATACTTGCGATCAGAAGCTTTCCGATCATGTGGCTGCTGTGACAGCCAAAGACAGCGGTCATGTGATCGGAATGCTCTCCACATCCCGGAATTCTACCAAGATCTGTTCTCTGTTTTTCTGTGCCCCTGTTATGATCTTTGACAATGACTTTCTCCGCAATGCCTATAGCTACAGAGGTGAATGAGGGCTTATTTTAAAGTGCTTTTGTGTTTGTTCAGAATATGTAAACATTTCAGTGTGCATACTCTGGGCACAGTTATTAGGCAGATATTAAACGTCAATGAACACAATTACATGTTTATTTAACCACTTCAGCCCCGGGAGGATTTCCCCCTTCCTGCCCAGGGCACTTTTTTTTGCGATTTGGCACTGCTTCATTTTAACTGACGATTGAGCGGTCGTGCGACTTTGTACCTATACAAAATTGACGTCCTTTTTTTCCCACAAATAGAGCTTTCTTTTGGTGGTATTTGATCACCTCTGCGGTTTTTATTCTTTGCGCTATAAACAAAAAAAAAGCTAAAATTTTGAAAAAAAAACTATATTTTTTATTTTTTGCTATAATAAATATCCAGAAAAAAATATCTAAAAAAAAATTATTCATCAGTTTAGGCCGATATATATTCTTCTACATATTTTTAGTAAAAAAAAAAAATCCCAATCAGCGTATATTGATTGGTTTGCGCAAAATTATCGTGCCTACAAACTATGGGAATTGATTTATGGCGTTTTTTATTATTTTTTTTTTTTTTACTAGTAATGGCGGCGATCTGCAATTTTTATCGGGACTGTGATATTGCGGCGGACAGATCGGACACTTTTGACACTTTTTTGGAACCACTGACATTTATACAGCGATCAAATCTAAAAATAGCCTCTGATTACTGTATAAATGTCACTGGCAGGGAAGGGGTTAGCACTAAGGGGCCAATCAAGGGGTTAAACGTGTTCCCTCATTGTGTTCTAAGTGTGTGGGGGCTGGGCTGGCACGGGCATAACAGATCTCACTGATCCCGATTACAGGGATCAGTAGATCTGTCATGTCCCCCCTCACAGAACGGAGAACCGCAGTGTTTACATTGGCGGTTCGCCGTTCTGCTTCTCTATTACACGATCGCAGCTCACTGGCGGACATCAAGTCCGCCCGACCCCCGGGCACGCCCACGCAGCGCACGGCGGGCATGAGAGCGCACTGCTGGCAGCTGTAAGGGAGCGCGCAAAGGGGAGGACGTCCATGGATGTCCTCCCAGCAATTCAGGTCTGCGTTGTAGCTGTCTTTTGGCTATAGCGTGGATCTGTAGTGGTTGAAAATGATTACATTTATTTATTAATGCAACTAGTGCAAGTATATAATTTTGACTTAGTATCAGCCTTTTGTAACTCCCACACATCAGCACTCAGAATGGGAGAGAGAAGGTCAGCACAACTAGTGTACATCGCATGGCAAGGAACATTCTGACCAGGGATTGGAAACTTTCAATGTCACTCATGTAGCTGCTTAGGTGAAATATGCTTGGAAAAAACTACTGTCTTAATTTTCATGTTTGGTTTTTTCTATTGGTAGGTGGGGTATTTAGGGTCGTTATTTTTTTTTATTATTTTTTATTTTATTTAGAGGCATATTTACAAAGCAACATTAAATAAGTTACATTTACCTAGCATTCATAGTTAGCTAATCAGTTCTTGTCATTTAAAACACATTTGTCAGTTAGATTCACCTGATGTGAATGTTTGGTAAATGTCACTTTCACTGCTTTATGGTTATGCCCCTAAGTGTTTTTTGTGTGTGTGTATATTTGATTGGTATTTGCGTGCTATCACATTACAGTTTTTATTTCCCTTTTTTAATTTCTGCAAAAAAAATATATAAAATAGCAACGCTAACAAGAAGCCATTTTTGGCACCAAAACAGATCCAGGATGGTAAACATGAGAGTCTATTACCCCCAAGGTCCATTTAAAGCCCATTGCACCCTTAAAAATCCCACCCTAAATTCACTTTTTCCATTGACCCCATGAATTTCACCAAAATTGGGAAATTTTGCAGAAATCTTATTTTCACTGAGATTTCAGGAAAATGAAAACTCTCAGTTTCATTCATCAGTAATTCAGATTGGAGGAGTACAGTAAACAGAGTGATAACTCACTATAGTTCTCTGCTCTACCTTAATTGTCCAATCCCAGACTGGGAGGTGACCAGACTGTATTGTTAAAGCTTAAGTTTAGTTACATTTTTCTAAATCGGCACAAGGGGTGGTATGTACATAGAATGAGAAATGTCCCTTGTGTTGGTGGCTGCTCTCTTGAATTTTTCCATTCGTCTGCTAACGTTGGATATATAATATTTATATTTGTGCGCAAGGATGAGAGCATTATATCTGATTTTATCTTCTTATGTGACAGAGTAGGCCAGAAACCTTATATTGAAATCAGGTGGTATTTATGACTATATATCGTACACTCAAACTATGTCTGTGCTGTGGTTCTCTACGCGTTTCACAAGGTGGTACATTTGCTTCATCAGGAGAAGCACATGATCACATCTGAAGGTTAAAAACACATGTAAGAGTCCATGAAAAAAAACACATGGAATCTTACATGTGTTTTTTACCTTCAGATGTGGTCATGTGCTTCTCCTGAAGAAGTAAATTTACTACCTCATGAAACGCGTAGAGAACCACAGCACAGACATAGTTTGAGTATACGAGTCATAAAAATCCCCTAATTTCAAACTTGGAGAAATTTTGTAATTTTTATGTGATATCTTGGTAAAAGTGTTTTAATACATGCTGTAATTTTTGTAAACAATACATTTTTGTTATATTTTTACCTTTTTGTGGTGTGAAACATAAGTCATGGGCCATCTAATGTCTATTTGTTTGTACACATTAGTATTGAGACACACCCTCTCTTTACCTACCTCATACTGGTACAATAGATTGTATTGTTTTAATAGAGAAAGAGGGACACGTGGAGAAAAATAAAATGAGTGAAACAACAAGAAAAAGGAGCTGAATATACAGTAAAAGGGCAAGTAAACTGAAAACATCTAACCAACAGGCTTAAAAGAGGGGAGTCTCATCTTTGTTTATGAACTCATATTACACAGCATGAGCCATAAATAATAAAACAATAAAATGAATTAGATTGATAAGGTTAAACTCCAGCCAAAACTTTTTTTTTGTGTGTTGCATAGTGAGGGAAGGCTTTGGCTAGGAGCATAGTGGCTATATTTAGTCAATCAATTACAACCACTACCTTCCATTGAAACACATGACAGGCAATGGAAGCAAGCCGATGGGTATTTTTAGTTGCATAATCAATTGATCGATCACAGGACAGTAGCACATGCTCCAAATCAAAGTTTCTGCAATTTTTTTTTAGCTCATTGATTTACATAGGAGGACACTGTATGATTAGTAGATTTATTATGATACTTTTTGGCCAGTGATTTTTTTTCTTAGAGACTTGCAGAACACAAACATAGCAATGACAGCCTTTAAGAAAAATTTTATGGAAAGTGGAACGTCACCCGACAGTCAACACTGACTATTTTTAATCCTTATGCTGCTAGCATTGGTACATAGATAGCAAAGTGTATCATATTTACCTGTTTTAAACTTTTTTTCACATTCCTTCAGTTACTGCCTGGTTTCCATGCCTAGGCTAATGCTATCATACATCCCAGGAGTCTCCAGGAGGGGAAACCCTCCTGCCTGCATGCCTGGGCTAAGAGCAGATGAATTCCATGAAGTAAGTGCTACATAAATCTTCTGCCCTTATTCAAGATGGCTATGGCCAGCAATACTATGGGGTGTTTTTCAATGTGATTTATCAGCAAAATAAAGCATGGAGACATGGGTCGATGGCTGAGTCTGCTTTGACTATTAAAAATGAATTAACCACTTCAGCTCCAGAAGGTTTCACCCCCTTCCTGACCAGGCCATTTTTTGCGATACAGCACTCCGTTGCTTTAACTGAATTGCGCGGTCGTGCGACACTTTACACAAATAAATATGATGTAATTTTTTTCCCTCACAAATAGAGCTTTCTTTTGGTGGTATTTGATCACCTCTGCGATTTTTTATTTGTTTGTGCTATAAACAAAAAAAGACCGACAATTTTGAAAAAATCCCAATATTTTTTAGTTTCTGCTATAAAACACATCTAAAATCAAATTTCCTCATCAATTTAGGCCAATATGTATTCTGCTAAATGTATTTGGTAAAAACAAAATCCCAATAAGCGTATATTGATTGGTTTGTGCAAAAGTTATAGCGTCTACAAACTATGGGATAGATTTATGGACTTTTTATTTTTTTTATTGTTTTTACTAGTAATTGTGGCCATCACTTGGTTCAAAGATGAACCAAGTCATCCATAGTGATAGGATATAGGACTTTAGAGGATTGGTGTGAGGTCAAAGTGAGCACAGACTTCCATCTAGTAAAATTGAATACTTTATTTTTCCATATTTAAAGTCATATATTTGTTTTAAAAAGAATACCATTGCAATCGTACACAATAGTTCGAGTATATGTGTATATACATACAAAATTGCACAGAAAAGCAAATCAGGAGGAATAATAATCAACGTTTCACAATGTTATTTGCTTCTTCAGGATTTATTCCCCTTTATTTTTTCCTGCTTGTCCGTTCTTCCCTGGTGTTGCCAGCACAGCCACGCCGCCAACATCCAAAAAGTCAGGGACAGATCCCCAGAGCCTCCTTCCCCTTCATGGGCAGGTGGTGCCAGGTCCACCTCCCATAGGCTGGATGGGCAATAGATTAACCCTCAATGGTGGTCACCGCTCGTTTGGTTGTACACCAGACTCAATATCAGAGATCCATCCAGGCCAGGATAACGCAGCAGCGGGGCTACCATGCCTCAAACTAAGTGACACTTTTTGGGGACCATTGACACCAATGCAGTGATCGGTGCTAAAAGAAATGCATTGTCACTGTATAAATGACACTGGTAGGGGAGGAGTTAACATCGGGGGTGAACAAAGGGTTAAGTGTGCTCCTAGGGAGTGCTTTCTAACTGTGGGGGGAATGCTGTGACTGGAGGAAGACAGAGATCCGTGTTTCTGCTTAGCAGAAACACAATATCTCCAGCTTCCTCCCCCACAGAACGGTGGCCTGCTTTGTTTACATAGGCAGACCGCCATTCTGCCTCTCCTGTGAACGATTTGCGGGTTCCGGCAGCCATCGCGTCTGCCAGACCGACTGATTGGCTCCCGCTGTGTCTAATCACAGCAGGAGCTGGGCTCCGGTGGCACCAGCGCATGCCACCGAGCTGAAAATCTGAATAACAGACAGGTTCTGCGCTTAGGGGACATCCTGCCGCAGTATATGTACGTGGGGTGGTCCTTACGCGGTTAAACAGTGTTGGTTTGTGGTGCTCAGATGCAGTGAAGTTCCGCTTTTAAGGATAAGTATACTTTCCCCCCTTTCTACAAAAATTTCTCTGCAATTAATTTTTGGTATGTCCAAAAGAATATATGTACTTGTGTCAAAGTTTTCACCCTCCTTCATTATTTGGGTGAATTTGGGATAAATGCAACCACTCTCAATAGGATCAGCAAGAAGGTGTGAGAGAGGACCAAAAACCTGATGTGTGTATATTTTCCAGGTCAGTGCCCCAGACTGTCAATGGGGTTGATTTACTAAAGACAAAAAGACTGTGCACTTTGGAAAGTGCAGTTGCTCCAGAGCTTAGTAAATGAGGCAAAGCTTCAGTTTGCAAAGAACATCCAATCATGAGCAAGGAAAATAAACAAAACAGCATTTTTGCTTGCACATGATTGGATGCTGGAAGTCAGCAGAGCCTTTGCCCATTTACTAAGCTCTGGAGCAACTGCACTTTGCAAAGTGCACAGTTTATTTGCCTTTAGTAAATCCACCCCATTGGATCAGGATGACAGCCAAGAAATTAAGAAGTTAGTATTTTTAGAGAAAGATTTCAAACTGTCTGCCTCCATGTTGTTCAGTACAAGTTTACTGTATGAAAACGAATGTCTTCCTCGCCTTCTTGTTCACTATTTGTTGTATTATGCAGCAGCTGTATAGTAAATGAGTGGAATATCTGAATATCCATACGGTAATGCTGGGAACCACTGTGCACATTCTCATGTAAACTGGTATTCGGGGCTGGAATGGTCTCAGTTCTAGGAGTTATGAAACGCTTAGTCTGTCAATTTTCCCAATTCATTCCCTGGGGTGGTAAACCTTTCCTGTCTCCTTTTTGTTTCTGTGCCAGATCAACAGCTGTCAGTGTCTTTTAGCCCTGCATTCCTTAGTGCCTTTCATTATTTTTGACCTTTCCTAGCAGCAGTTGACTTGTGAGGAAACCTCAGAACTTGCAGGCATATCTTTGTAATGTTCTGTTGTTGCCCTCTTGTTGAGCAGAGCACTTAGTGGAGTAGATTGACAATTGAAGATCAGTTATCCCAAGTTAACTGAAGCAGCTCTAACAAGATGGGTTTGACAGGCGTATCCTGTGATCATATGTTAGTGTGCCAACCCATTACATTATAGAGATCTCTATATACAGCATATACAAAAAAACGTAAAAAAAAAAAAAAGTTTTGGATTTGCATACACTATAATATGTTAGAGCAAGTGGATAAATATTGCACATAATTGTAATCAATCTAGAGCAATTAAAAGAGAAATATGGGGTAAAGCTTTTTTTCAGAATCATACTTACCGATGCTGCATCTGTTCCCCTGCCACCTTAAAGGGCACTTTAACACGGGGGCGGTAGAGGTAAAGCGCCACTAGTTTCAGCAGCACTTTCTGCTGTTGTAGCGGCACTATGGCACCGCTTTGCAGACGGGAGTGCGACGCTTTTAACCCCCCACAAGGGGTTAAAAGTGATGACCCACTGTGCTTAAGAGGCGATGATTGATTTGATTTCAATGGCAGGGGCGGTGGAGGAGCGGTGTGTACACCTCTCACCGCACCGCCCCAAATATGCTGCCTGCAGGACTTTTTGTAATGTCCTGCAAGCATACCGCCCCAGTGTGAAAGCACTCAGGCTTTCACACTGGGGTGGATGGTGGGGGTATTTTTCAGGCGCTAAAAGCACCTGAAAAACGCCTCGGTGTGAAAGGGGCCTTCTAACACCGCAGATCGCTCGGTTCTCACAGCTCCCCGAGCAGAGAGCTGGTGACCACTCTCTGCTCTGCCCCCCCCCCCCCAGCCTCGCTTACTGGAGCGCTGGACTGTGGAAAGGGTAGGAGCAGCCGGTTCAGGCTCTCAGCAGCTCGATGGGAGGCTTAGCTGGGTGCCTGGTACCAGGCATGTGGGCGGATCTCAACTCCATTGTCGCGATTTTACCTGATTCTGGACTGGCTCTGTGACGTCAGCGGACTTTAGCCCGCTGTCTGCTGAAAATGGGTCACAGGACACGGGAGTGCAAAACAAAATGCACTTCTGTGATCCATACAGTGGGGAAAATAATTATTTAATCCCCTGCAGATTTTGTAAGTTTGCCCGCTTACAAAGGGTCTATAATTTTTTATCATAGGTGTATTTTAAATGATAGAGACAGAATATAAACAAAAAATCCAGGAAAAAGCGCAAACAAATGCTATAAATTAAGTTTCAGTTCAGTGAGTAAAATAAGTATTTGATCCCCAAGCAAATCATGACTTACTACTTGGTGGAGAAACCCTTGTTGGCAAGCACAGAGGTAAGATGTTTCTTGTAGTTGGTTACCAGGTTTGCACACATCTCAGGAGGGATTTTGGTCCACTCTTCTTTACAGATCTCTAAATACTTAGTTTCTTGGCTGTCTCTTGGCAACTCAAAGTTTCAGCTCCTTCCATAAATTTTCTATAGGCTTAAGATCTGGAGACTGACTAAGCCTCTCCATGACCTTAATGTGCTTCTTCTTGAGCTAATCCTTTGTTGCCTTGGTGGTATATTTTGGGTCATAGTCATACTGGAAGACCCATCCACGACCCATCTTCAGTGTTCTGGCTGAGGGACTAAGTGGCCTAGTCAGTTTCCAGACCTTAATCCTATAGAAAATTTATGGAGGGAACTGAAACTTCGAGTTGCCAAGCGACAGCCAAGATACCTTAAGGATTTAGAGAAGATCTGTAAAGAAGAGTGGACCAAAATCCCTCCTGAGATGTGTGCAAACCTGGTAACCAACTACAAGAAATGTTTTACCTCTGTGCTTGCCAACAAGGGTTTCTCCACCAAGTACTAAGTCATATTTTGCTTGGGGATCAAATACTTATTTTACTCACTGAACTGCAACTCAATTTATAACATTTGTTTGCGCTTTTTCCTGGATTTTTTGTTTATATTCTGTCTCTATCATTTAAAATACACCTATGATAAAAATTATAGACCCTTTATTTCTTTGTAAGTTGGAAAACTTGCCTGTCTCACGATCCAGCTGTCCGAAGCCTCACTCCTCTCCCACTCCTGTCCGCGGCGCCGACATTGCAAGTGTGGGCGCCCGGCTTTGGCTTCACAGCCGGGCACGCGCTGCATGATCTGAATCTTCTGGGACCTGTAACGTGTCCCAGAAGCTTGCAGGAAGAAAGGGGGAGAGGTGAACTTCAGCTCGGTGCTGCGGCGCCAGGGGCGGAAGTGGATGCTGGGTACCTATGAAAACTAGGTACCCGCTCCCCCATAAAAAAAAGACATGCCAATTGTGGCATGTCAGGGGGTCACCAGCACTTAAAGCAGAAGTTCCACTTTTCGGTGGAACTCCGCTTTAATATCATTTCACATCACACAACTCCCAGAACAACACTGCAGACTCCTTGGAGAAAATAACAAATGCACATTTTTTACAGGGAAAAAATGTGCATTTATTATTTTGATTAAAGGTGAACTTATCCCTTAAACCCAAAAGCAAACATTTATTATATTGCAATTATTATCAATGAAGGTGATTTTATGGAAGTGCGGCCAAACAGACTTTGTTCACAAGGGCGACAACCCTACAGTAATTTCACTGCAGAAGTGAGAGGGTTGTCATCCTATCAAAGAAAGTGCCTAACCAATGGTTCTACTAGCAGGATCAATGTGTATTTACAACATTTTCCGGAGGGTACTTAGAAAAACAGAGGGGAAATTTTGTAAAACTGGTGCACACAGAATTTAGTGCAGCATATTAGCCAATGCGCGAACACGCGAACCCTATTAAGGTCAATGGGACACAAACGTGAAAAATCAAATGTACTCATTTAAAAGGCTTATATGCAAGTTATTGCCATAAAAAGTGTATGGGGACCTGGGTCCTGACCTAGGGGACATGTATCAATGCAAAAAAAAAGTTTTTAAATCAATCGTTTTTTCAGGAGCAGTGATTTTAATAATGCTTAAAGTGAAACAATAAAAATGAAATATTCCTTTAAATATCATGCCTAGGAGGTCTCCTTAGTCTGCCTATAAAGTGGCGCATCTGTGTGATGTTTAGAACAGTGCCACCGCAAAATGACACTTGTAAAGGAAAAATTGTAATTTAAAATCGCTCGCAGCTGTAATGTATTGCAGGTTCCCGGCAATATAGATAAAAATCGCTGAAAAAAATTGCGTGGGAGTCCCCCCCCCCCCATCCATACCAGGCCCTTCAGGCCGGTGGCTGTGGGGGTCTGCAGGCGGGGGGCTTATCAGATTCTGGAAGCCCCCTTTAATAAGGGGGCCCCCAGATCCCACCCTCCCATGTGAATGAGTATGGCTATTAATTCACCAAAAAAGTGTCAAAAAAGAAAAAAACACAGGAGACAATTAGGGACAAGTCCTTTATTAAAAAAGAAAAAAGTGTCCTCCATTGTAATCCATCGTCAATCACGGCGCCGAAGACCCAAAGAAAAAAAAATGAAACAGCTCCTCCCTAATGGGAGGGCTCCCACCGACTGCTGTCTTTTGCCTTTTGACAGCTCTTATAAAGGCTAGGATGGGGCCACCCGCTGACGTAAGAGGGTGTCCCCTCCCCTTCTGACATCATGTGACTTCAGAAGGAGGTGGGGTCATATGAAATCACATGAAGGGGGCGGGCTCATCCACTTATGTAATCGGGTGGCCCCGCCCTAGCCTTTATAAGAGCTGTCAAATGGCAAAAGACAGCAGTTGGCGGGAGCCCTCCCATTAGAGAGGAGCTGTTTGGTTTTTTGTTTTTTTTTCTTCAGGTCGTCGCGCCATGATTGACGATGGATTCCTTTTTTAACCACTTCAGCCACGGAAGGATTTTTAGGACCAGAGCACTTTTTGCGATTCGGCACTGCATCGCTTTAACTGACAATTGCGCGGTCGTGCGAAGTTGTACCCAAACAAAATTGACGTTCTTTTTTCCCCAAAAATAGATCACCTCTGTGACATTTCTGATCACCGCTATAAACAAAAAAAGAGCAACAATTTTTTTTAAAAAAACAATATTTCTTACTTTTTGCTAAAATACATATCCAAAAAAATATATATATAAAAAAACAAATTTATTCTTCGGTTCTGGGCGATATATACTCTTCCTCATATTTTTGGTTAAAAAAATCGCAATCGGTATTTATTGATTGGTTTGCGCAAATGTTGCCGCGTTTAAGAATGACAAGAATTAATTTTTTCTTTTTTACTAGTAATGGCAACAATCTACGATTTTTAGCGGAACTGCGACATTGTTGGACAATTTTGACACTTTTTTGGGACCATTGGCATTTATACAGCGATCAGTGCTATGAAAATGCACTGATTACTGTATAAATGTCACTGGTAGGGAAGTAGGGTACAATGTACCCCATACTCATTCACATAGGGAGGCCAAGATCTGGGGCCCCCTTATTAAAGGGGGCTTCCAGATACCTATAAGCCCCCCACCCACAGACCCCAAAACCACCGGAAAGAGTTGTGGGGATGAGGCCCTTCTCCCCATCAACATGGAGACAAAGTGATTTAGGGGGGACCCCCAAAGCACTCTCCCCATGTTGAGGGCATGTGGCCTGGTACAGTTTGGAGGGGGACACTTGCTTGTCCCCCCTGCCCTGCCAGGCTGCGTACTCGGATAAGGGTCTGGTATGGATTGTGGGGGGGAACCTATGTCAAAAAAAATTGGCGTGGAGTTCCCCTTAAAATCTATGCCAGACCCTTATCTGAGCACACACTGTATATAGTCTACACTGAATGCAGCGTATATATATATATATATATACTTACACTGCCTGTACTGACTCTATATACTCTATCTACATATATATAGTATCTCACAAAAGTGAGTACACCCCTTACATTTTTGTAAATATTTGATTATATCTTTTCATGTGACAACACTGAAGAAATGACACTTTGTTACAATGTAAAGTAGTGAGTGTACAGCTTGCATAACAGTGTAAATTTGCTGCCCCCTCAAAATAACAAAATCATGGCTCTCACAGCAGAGCGTGCTGTGATTGGCCAAAGCATACAGGTCATATGCATGCTTTGGCCAATCAGTGGGCGGCATTTCCCCGCAATCGGCCAGTGCATTATGGAGCATTCCACGGCGGGCAAACTCCCTGCGAGTGCCCCATAAAATTTGCTGTCCGGCAAACGGGTGAACATCAAGACCATCCTTTTTTAGAAGTGATATAACCTGTTGAATTTTTTTGTGTGTTCTTTCGTTTCTGAGCAGTCTTGCTCTAGTGGGTTTTTTTGGGCGAAAACTGTACTAGTTAAACGGAAATCTAATGTTGTGTTCACATACGACAAAGATTTTATAGCCTGCACATCCAGTTTTTGTCGTCCGAAAATTCAGAATCGACCGTCGAAAGCCCAATACTGACGATCAGAAAATTGGCAGATCGTTCGTTAGATGAAATTTTACTTCCGATTTTCTGATCTTGTGTATGGACCTTAACCTCCCTGGCGGTATGATTATTTCAGATTTTTGGTGCTGAAAGCAGTACGATTATTTTGCATGAAAATTTGGCGTTTTATATTGTAGGCCTGTAATTCTTAGGAATAACTCACTTAAATCTGTCCAAACCAGAGTCTAGTAGACATTCCGGGTATGAAAAAGTTTGAAAAATTAAATCATAAATTATAATATAATAAATAACTAAAAATAATTATCAAAAATAATAACGTAATAGCAATAAAATGAATTCAATAATGTAATCAAACCAAAAACACTGAAATTTGCTCAGTTGCAGAATTGTCGCTGTCGTCACTTTCAGTTTCTGATGATAAATTTCCCCAAAAATCAGTATCACTCAATTCTGCAAATGATTCTTATTTACTATCGGTGTTTTCTAGCTGATCAAAAAACACTTTTGATGTTGGTTGCTATGGACATTCTCATGTTTCCAGGCAGAAAGAATGACATAAATAATATAAAAGTGCATGCAGGGCTCTGGGCAAACCACTAGGGACAAAGGGGATGTGAAATGTTTTCATACAGTAATGTAATCTATAAGATTACAGTGTACTGTATGTGCTGTGTGTGTTTTACTTTTTGAATTTCCCGCCGGTCTTCGTCCCCGTGCGACGCGACGCTCGCAGGGAACGGAGTCCTGGCACACAGGAGTCATCTGGCGGCGGACACAGTCCGCAGACACGGCGGGGGGCATCGCTGGATCCAGGGGACAAGGTGAGTAGCCATGGGCGTCCGCAGAACTTTTTTCAGGGGGGGCATCATTTTAAGTTCACCCATGCTCCGCCCCTTTCGACAATGTCATGAATGGGAGGGGCTTAGCCACAACTCGCAATTATTTATTTTTAAGGGGGAAATGGCAGACTTTATTTCAGGCATGTGCTATGTACAGGGTGCAGATTCCAGGCATGGGCTATGTACAGGGTGCAGATTCCAGGCGTGTGCTATGTACAGGGTGCAGATTCCAGGCGTGTGCTATATACAGGGTGCAGATTCCAGGCGTGTGCTATGTACAGGGTGCAGATTCCAGGCGTGTGCTATGCCAGTATGCATACCCAATCCCCCCCACAGAGCTCTCTTCCCCCCACAGAAGAGAGTTGTCTATAACTCACAGTGGCAGGTCAGGCTCCTGTTGATACACGCTGCAGGCTTGAGTGGCTGTGGATAACCCACCGTGCCCCCTCCTCTGTCTGTATATGCAGAGCTGGGAGAGCAGGAAGGGTTTTGTGTGTGCTGACTCCCAATGCTAGACTGCCAGCTGTCATCCACAGTGTAATCTACCTTCCTGTGCCAGGTGCTGGTACATGGAGAGTGTTCCAGCGCCCAGCACCTGCTCACACTCTGTGCGCTGCACTCGGGTGATTAGGGTGTGCGTGCCTGGGCACAACCGTGCACACACCTATGGCGGACACCTTGCGATCCCTGATTCCAGGGGGGGGCACTTGCCCCCCCTTGCCCCTACCTGCGGACGCCCATGTGAGTAGCGCTGCCTGGATCCAGCAATGCAATCCCGAGTGTGGCTCGGGGTTACCGCTAATGGTACTGACATTCCACCCCGAGCCACACTCGGGAACACCGCCAGGGAGGTTAAAGCTTAAACAATAAAACCTGATTACTATTCACAGCTGCACCAGATTCTGTGTGCACCGGTTTAAATAAATCTGCACCGGAGGTCTGGTCTTACTTGTACGGACAGCTGTATATCACATATGTTTTTTTCTATTTTAAGATTTTGAGACTAAAAAGGTGTCTGTCTCCCATCTCAGAAAGTTGTAAGTGATGGCAAACAGCTACAGTGATGATTTTGGAATTCACGATGACAAGCCCTTCATAATAAGCGAGCAGAAGAAAAACAATCAAGACAGCAGCATGTCACATTTTTATTTTTAGCACAATAATTACCCTGTGTTTGTGTGCGATTAAAATAGGCCACCTGCATGTGTTTGTGCTAGTTCTCTGTACAAGTAAGAGTTCAGTTTCAGTTTCCTGTCTGACTCAGGCCTGACACCCCGTTTGAGTCATTTCGGGTATGCTGCGGGGCCGCGCTCACGCAAAGCCTGTTTACAATTAGTGCGTACTGGGATTCCCAGAAAGAGTCACCAACTGTGCAGCGCTTTTCCGGACTTCCTTAGGCTGTATGACACAGGTGTTAGGGGCTAAAAATAAGCGGCTTCTCCGCGTGAAGTGGTTAATTAGTGAAACGAAACAGTGAGACCACAGCCAGAATCACAGAACAAAAGGAGCACGTTCCTTAGAGCCGAGAAGGGGCACAGAGAGAGCAGATCATTGTTTTTGCCATTTGTTTGTTTTCTGTGCAACAAGCCTTCTTCTCTAATGTAATACACTCAATATGTTCCAGATGTACACGGCTAACAGATCGCTGACAGTGACGAGGGGGCCCTGGCTCTGCTATTCTGGTCATTTTAGATATGAAAGCATTGTTACTGACCTAGTTTTGTTTCCGGGTATACACATTATGCTTCAACGTCTACCTTTTCAGTAAAATCTGTGTAAAAATACTGCATACAGTACTGTTATAAAATGTTTACCCAGTCTTGGAATAGTTTTAATTTGCCTTGTTAAAAAATTATTGCACTTGCAGTACACATGCCGTATAGAGCGTGTGGATATTGTTCTGAGTACTAATAAGTAATGTGTGGTTGTTCTCTATGGCTCTAGAATCTCTAGGTAGTCTAGCCATGGATTATAATAGAGATAACCTGGAGCCTATAGCTCTGTGGCCACCCTGGCATTGGCTGCTGAGTCTTCCATAGCTCTATGGCCACCCTGACATTGGCTACTGGGTCTACTATAGTTATATGGCCATCCTGACATTGGCTGCTGAGTCTATCATAGTTATATGGCCACCCTGACATTGGCTACTGAGTCCCCCATAGCTCTATGGCCACCCTGACATTGGCTACTGAGTCTACCATAGTTCTATGGCCACCCTGACATTGGGTACTGAGTCTCCTATACATCTATGGCACCACTGCCATTGGCTACTGGGTCTCTCATAGCTATATGGCCACCCTGACATTGGCTACTGAGTCTCCTTTTGCTCTATGGCCAACTTGACATTGACTACTGAGTCTCCCATAACTCTATGGCCACCCTGACAATGGCTACTAAGTCTTCCATAGCTCTATGACCACCCTGACAATGGCTGCTGCGTTTCCCATAGCTTTATAGCCACCGCGACATTGGCTACTAAGTCTCCCATTGCTCTATGTCCACCCTTGGATTGGCTACTGAGTCTCCCATAGCCTTATGGCACCACTGGCATTGGCTACTGAATCTCCCATAGCTCTATGGCCACCCTGACATTGGCTACTAAGTTTCCTGTAGCTCTTTGGCCACCCTGATAATAGCTACTGAGTCTCCCATAGCTCTATGGCCACCCTGACATTGGCTACTGAGTCTACCATAGTTCTATGGCCACCCTGACATTGGGTACTGAGTCTCCTATACATCTATGGCACCACTGCCATTGGCTACTGGGTCTCTCATAGCTATATGGCCACCCTGACATTGGCTACTGAGTCTCCCATTGCTCTATGGCCAACTTGACATTGACTACTGAGTCTCCCATAACTCTATGGCCACCCTGACAATGGCTACTAAGTCTTCCATAGCTCTATGACCACCCTGACAATGGCTGCTGAGTTTCCCATAGCTTTATAGCCACCGCGACATTGGCTACTAAGTCTCCCATTGCTCTATGTCCACCCTTGGATTGGCTACTGAGTCTCCCATAGCCTTATGGCACCACTGGCATTGGCTACTGAATCTCCCATAGCTCTATGGCCACCCTGAAATTGGCTACTAAGTTTCCTGTAGCTCTTTGGCCACCCTGATAATAGCTACTGAGTCTCACATAGCTCTGTGGCCACCCTGACATTGGCTAATGAGTCTCCCATAGATCTCTGACCACCCGGGCATTGGCTTCTAAGTCTCTCATAGTTCTCTGACCACCACTGGCATTGGCTAATGAGTCTCCCATAGCTCTGTGGCACCACTGGCATTGGCTACTGAATCTCCCATAGCTCTATGGCCACCCTGACATTGACTACTGAGTCTTCCATAGCTCTATGGCCACCCTGACATTAGCTACTGAGTTTCTTGTAGCTCAATGACCACCCTGATAATAGTTACTGAGTCTCCCATAGCTCTATGGCCACCCTGACATTGGCTACTGAGTCTCCCATAGCTCTCTGACCACTCAGGCATTGGCTTCTATGTCTCTCATAATTGTTTGACCACCACTGGCATTGGCTACCGAATCTCCCATAGCTCTATGGCCACCCTGACATTGACTACTGAGTCTCCCATAGCTCTATGGCCATCCTGACATTGACTACTGAGTCTCCCAAAGCTCTATGTCCACCCTGACGTTGGCTACTGAGTCTCTCATAGCTTTATGGCCACCCAGGGACTGGCTACTAAGTCTCCCAAAGCTCTATGTCCACCTTGACGTTGGCTACTGAGTCTCTCATAGCTTTATGGCCACCCAGGCATTGGTTTCTAGGTCTCCCATAGCTCCATGGTCACCCTGATGTTGGCTACTAAGTCTCTCAAAGCTTTATGGCCACCCTGATATTAGCTACTAAATCTCCTATAGTTCTAAGGCCAACCAGGCATTAGTTGCTAAATCTCTCATAGCTCTAAGGCCACCGGGCATTGGTTACTATATTTTCATTGGCTCCATGGCTACCTAGGCTTTGGCTACTAAGTTTCCCATAGTTCTATGGCCACCCAGACATTGGTTGCTAAGTCTCTCATAGCGCTATAGCCACCTAGGCATTGGCAACTAAGACTCCCATAGCTCTTAGTCCACTCAGGGATTGGCTACAGAGTCTCCCAAAGCTCTATGGCCACCCTGCCATTGTCTACTAAGTCTAATGTTTGAAGATATAGCGGATCTTTATCTATCAGGACTTTTCTATATGTCTTTACAGATTAATTTGATGTTTATTGTTCTGAGCGCTGCATGCTTGTATTTTTAAATTTATCTGTATTTATCAGTATTTACCCTTCGTGTTCCGCTGCAGTTTATTATCAATTTTATATTTGCGCTGATTGATTTCATTTAGATTTTTGAAGATATGCCTTCTCCACAGAGGATAGGGGAGATATTTTTCTCTCATTTAAATGAATGGCAGCAAGGATGGATGAATTTCTCCTGACAGCTATTGTATTCTGATAGCCAGCACCTACATCCTTCAGAATACCCAACAGTGTCTGCCACTGATTGGATACAACCACTATTTGGCTGACAATTTTGCACCCAATTCTTTCAATTTTCAATTATAGGATGTCAGACAGGAGGATGCCAGCAGGACCACCCGTGGCTTAAATTTTGCTTCTTGTATGGCCAACTTTGGATAAGCAGTAGTTTGCTAAATATTTAGTACATCTTGCAAAATGTGTATATTTACAGTAAGATTCAGGGAGCTCCAAACTTCTTGTAGTTAGCTGACAGCATTGCATCTGCACTGAAATCCCAAGCAGTATTGTCAGCCCTGCTGGAATGCAGAACACTTCCTCCTCTCCTCATTTCCATAACATAAGGGGAGGTGTTCTCTTGTCCAGTGGTGTTTGGGATTTAAGTGCAGCACAGGAAATGTCAGATCACTACAGAAACTTTTTTATTTTTCTATTCTTTTGAATTCGCAAGGCATTTAAAAAGGTAAACCACAGGGGAAATGTTCAAGTATTTTGTGGCATGTTGATATATACTGTATATGTATGTACTGTATATATATATATTTTGCCCAAGCATACCCTGTATATCCTGCTTCTGGGTATATTTAAATTATTATATATATATATGATATAAGTTATATATATACATATTATTACTTTCACTGTTTCATAGTATAAATGAACCCCTATAGTACTGATTATCTGCTGTTGTGCTATAAAGAACTCATTTTTGTTTTTTAACCTAGTGCTGTCACTAAATGTCTTAGGCTACTTTCACACCGGGGCGGTCAGGCGTTGGCGGTAAAGCACCGCTAGTTTCAGCAGCAATTTTCCGCTGTTGGAGCGACGCTATGGTGCTGCTATGCAGGCGGGATCGCTGCGCTTTTAACCCCCCACAGGGGGTTAAATAGGGGTTAAAAGTGCCGGCAGGCTGCGCTTCCGAGGCGGTGGGCAGCCGTTGCGAAATCGCTTGCCATTGATTTCAATGGCAGGGGCGGTGGAGGAGCGGTGTAAACACCACTCACCGCACCGTCCCAAAGGCTTTCACACTGGGATGGATGGGGGGGTGTTTTTCAGGCACTATAAGGGCGCTATTTTTAGCCCAATGCACCTAAAAAATGCCCCAGTGTGAAAGAGGCCTTAGTGACAGCAGGCACAGGTAGCTTGTATCAATGGAGTCTGTCATACATACTATTATATCACAATCCTGTCTAAAACTCTGCAAAACAGTGTATTCAACTTTTAAGTCGTTTTTTAATTTTTTTTCAGTAAATAAAAATTTTGAGCCTCGTGATATGTACCAGTATATATCCACTTCAGTTAATGAAAGGTTTTAACCCCCTCATGACCAGGCCATTTTTCACTATTCAGCACTGCGCTACTTTAACTGGTAATTGCTCAGTCGTGCAAAGATGTACCCAACAAAGTTGTAACAAAGTTTATATCATTTTTTTCACACAAATAGAGCTCTCTTTTGGTGATATTTAATCACTTTGTGGATTTTAGAAAGGAGTTTCACCATATTTTCACTGGTATTGAATCAATAAATATGATTTATTGCAACTGCAACTCCATCCTCACTGGTCTACCTTTAAATAGACTAGCCCCTCTCCAGTCCATCATGAATGCCGCTGCCAGACTCATCCACCTTACAAACCGTTCAACGTCTGCCACCCCC
>BLSH010190569.1:56703-80012 GCA_018402905.1 Glandirana rugosa
GGACGATGGATGGAACTGGTGATGGACTTGTGGTCAATCGGGTCGTACGCGTAGAGTCACATGGCTCGTATATCCGTCCATTCCTTGAAATTACATCTTCTCTATATCATACTGAGAAGACGTAAATTTTAGGACAAACGGTAAAAAAGGGATTTCGAGATGAAATTAGACATTTAGAGATAACATACGGTATTATTGTTATACCTTTTAATCTTTACACGTCAACTATACCTGAGTGTTCTTCTTACGATGAAAAATAAGTTGTAAACCCATTCCATTTGTAAAGTACAAACCAATATACTAACTACCGTTATATATTTGTCTGTAAGTAATTTATATATTGCCATCAATCATATAACCAAACATGAAATGTTTACCTTACCCAAATGTTGAATAAAAAGTAGCATTCTTCTTGTGAGTCCATATCAACTGCACATTTCTAATTTTCCATATTGTTATTATGGCATACAATAGAGATTTACAGATTAAAGTAGAGCTTTAGGGAAAAAATGGCAAACAGGATTTTAAATGCAGAAGAGTCATACTATATCTCTTCTACATTAAAGTTCCTTACCTGCCTATATGCTCGGTACACTGAGATGCGCATGCTGGGCTAACTGGTGTTCAGGTAGTGGTCAAGGTAGGTAGCAGGCTGGGCTAGGTCGGTAAAGTTCAAGCAGAGGTCGAGGCAGGTTGCAAACAAGAATAGTTGGCGCTCAGACAGAGGTTGAGGCAGGCAGCAGGCTGGGCTAGCTGTTGTTCAGGTAGAGGTTAGGGCAGGCAGTGGGCTGGGCTGGGTCAGTCAAACTTCAGGCAGAATTCGAGACAGGCTGCAAGCAAGAATGGTCGGTGATCAGGCAAAGGTTGAGGCAAGCTGGGCAAGCTATTGTTTAGGCAGGGGTTAGGGCAGGCAGTAGTTTGGGCTGGGTCAGTCAAAGTTCAGGCAGAGGTTGAGGCAGGCTGCAAGCAAGGCTAGCTGGTATTCAGGCAGAGGTCAGGGCAGGCAGCATGTTGCTAGGTCAGTCAAAGTTCAAGCAAAGGTTGAGGCAGGCTGCAAACAAGAATGGTTGGCGTTTAGACAGAGGTTGAGGCAGGCATCAGGCTGGGCTAGATGTTTTTCGGGCAGAGGCTAGGGCAGGCAGTAGACTGGGTCAATCAAAGTTTAGGCAGAGGTTGAGGCAGGCTGCAAGCAAGAATGGTTGGTGCTCAGGCAGAGGTTGAGGCAAGCAGAAAGCTGGGCTAGGTGTTGTTCTGGCAAAGGTTAGGGCAGGCGGTAGGCTGGGCTGGGTCAATCAAAGTTCAGGCAGAGGTTGAGGGAGGCTGCAAGCAAGAATGGTTGGTGCTCAGGCAAAGGTTGAGGCAAGTGACAAACTAGGCTAGCTGTTGTACCGGCAGGCAGCAGGTTGCTAGGTCAGTCAAAGTTCAAGCAGAGGTCAAGGCAGGCTGCATAAAAGACGATGCTACGCACCTTGCAGTTTGCGAAACACGTTGACGTCATCAGCGTCACGGGACGCCGTCAGCATACCCCAGCAATCCTCTATGGGAGGTGATTCTTAGGAGGAGAGGAGCCGTGGGATCCCTGCACTGGGGGGAAACGTGAAGGAGAGCCGAGGCAGGCCGAGACAGACTGGCAATATGCCATACAGGCTACATAGCAGTTGGCACTAACTGGAGCGAATACCGGAACGAAAATTCGGAGGAGCCCAACTGTTGCCATCTACAACAATTGGTACCAGGTGAGAGCTCTCCATACCTATGTACCAGCCATGCAACTTGCATAGACTTAACATGTGACACATAGCAGGCGATACACTGCATAAGGACATAAGGAATGAGGATGATAAGGATTGGGCCAGTTGATGCATTGGGCACTAGGAAGAGTGTCTTCCGTCCATGGTAACCCATAATTGTTATGGTGGAATACTGACCGGATACCTATAGCATGACAACTTTGCCAGTATACGACCTGAGAATCATCTAAACAGCCTTAACCCTGCTCTGTTCATAGGAAGATATACGTTGTGGGCCTCACACACATATATATGTACCTGGACCCTTGGATGGCCTTGTTATAACATCTGTTGAGCTTGACATAGATATTTGCCATTACCTGCCCCCACCTCTCCCAACCTTGCCCCCATCCCTGGCTCCCCATCCCCAATAGACTCGAGTCATCGGGGTTTGTGCATGCCTGGGGACACCCATATACAGAGTTTTGATATATATATAATATTTGAATATATACGGGCAATCCCGTGGGTTTTACCAGACGTGCACAAATACTGGCGTCCGGACGATTGTACATTGTTTGTTATGTGTATTGTCACTCTGTGTTTGTCTTGTGTGGTTGTCATTGGGTGGTTAAGGGACCCTGCTTTTATGAGTCCTTCAAGTGGAGCAATTATTTTGTATTTGGAATAGTAAAGTAATTTTTGTATTCATTGACCCTGTAGAGTGTCACTCAATTGACCATCTTTTGGTTCCACTGTCTATGGTGGGGAATTTTTGGAATTTAGTGGTTAGGTCAGAGTGACACAGCAAACACTGTATATACAGGGGACTTTAGAATATCACAGTGAGCACCGGTATTGTCCCCCAACTTTTTCCTTTATTTTGCATAGAAGAATGGGTGATGTTCAGGCAGAGGTTAAGGCAGATGGCATAGCTGGTGTTTAGGCAATTGGGCAACAGGCTGGGCTAGGTCAATCAAAGTTCAAGCAGAGGTCTACCAGACTGTAAACAAGAAAGGTCGTGCTCAGGCAGAGGTTGAGACAAGTGGCAGGCTGGGCTAGTTGGTGTTCAGGCAGAGGTCAAGACAAGTGACAAGTAGAGTCATCCACAGTGATAGAAGATGCAGCATAAATAAGTCACAGCACCAGCTGCCATATGGGAAGGAGTTTAAATACACTTGGCCTCTGTGCATATCTAATGCATGCATTCACCATTTCGGAGGGGGTTTTTTGGCAGATTGAAAGAGATGTAAAAAGTTATATCGATAGAGACCATTGAAGTGGTACCTATATAAGTTTAACCATTAGAAATTCAGCAAATATATATGTGGATATATTACTAAATGGAAAATTCCCTTATGAGGTCAAAATTTTTTATTCTGGCCATTTTTAATGTAATGCTTAATTTGTTTAATTTTATCGTCATTACTGAAAATAACTTATCTCATAAAACAGGAGGAGTGTTAGGCCTCCTGCACACTACAGCTCGAAAAAGTCTAAAATGCATTGTTTACAATGTGCCTTTATACACAGGCACATAAGCAAGTGCTATGTATTCATGAGTATAAAAAAATGTTAAAGATCTGTGTTCCAGCTCAGTATTTTGCACCAGTACACACAAATGAGGGAAATCCATGCAAATATGTGCATATGAACATAAATATTTTGAATATTCAATAGATTTTACCTAAAGAATGTATTGTATGCGTGAATGTTCGTACGCGCAAATACGTGCAAATAAGCATAACACAAACGCCTGAAATTAGGTCTAGAAATGCTGATGCTAAAACATCAGTAACGGGTGCAAGAGGCCCTAATGTCATTCTTTATTTTTTATTATTATATCTACAGCTTACCCTGAGCTCTAGATGTAATTATTTATCAGGGGTTACCTGAAAATTATTTTAAGGGTTCCTCTGTGTTAAAAATGTTGAGAAAAGTTGGCCTAGATCATATAGAGTTCAGTGCAATATGTCTGAGAAAATTGCACCCATTCATAATTTCAATGATATCACCCTGTTTTCCTTGGCTGCAGAGCCTTTAGTGCATCTGGCCTGCAAATGGGTTTTTATTCCACATTTTACATTTGCTTAAAAAGACCACACCAAAAACAATAGAAAGATGTTATAAAAACATTCCTTTAAACTTCATACATGTTCTATTTATTTTTCTGTTGATCACTTGGTTTCTTCAGCTGCTTAGTTAAGCCATAGATTTCCCATCTGTGGTGGGGCTCAATCCTCCTTGGTCATTCAGAGTCAAAGTCTGGTTTTAATATTTCGTTGTACAGCATCATACATAGCACTTCCATACCTTCTAAATGAATACATCTAATTCACAGTGTGTTTTTAATTATTTCTCTGCAGTCTAGATGGCACTGGCTGATAGCCTACAAGTTCCTATGACCAAATTGCCAGCTGGATTAGTGAAAAGGGCACATAAGCCCAATATTAGGATGGCAGGCGCTGTTTATTAAGGTCCATCTTTTCTGCTGCCTCCCAGCAATATGTTTTACATTTTTTACCAACATAAATTTCTCAAAATTTTCCCATATTTCGACAAAATTTTGGTAAATCATAGCTCTCAGTTTTGCTCATCCCAGTGGTGTCTGTGAAACAAAGTAAGCTCTGTATATCAAGGTGTTTCTCACAGTCATCAATATGATTCAAACCTATCATGATCATTTGAATATGATTTGTAATACTTCGAACAGGGAGAGAGGAATTTGCATGGCACAAGAAGCAGGATTAACCTTCCACGTGTGAGGAATTTTGTGAAATACGGCTGTAGTGGATTATGGAGAAATGAGTAAATGGAAGGGACTTTTAGGTTAGGTACAATTATAGTATTTCCTAGTAGCTTTAGCAGTTCCCTGATTAGTTTGACTTGCATCCTCAAATTGCTATATAAAAGGTTTATATACTCATCGGCCACTTTATTAAGTACACCTTGCTAGTAATGGGTTGGATCCCCTTTTTCCTTCAGAACTGCCTTAATTCTTTGTGGCATAGATCCAACAAGGCGTTGGAAACTATCCTCAGTGATTTTGGTCTATACTGACATGATAACATCTCACAGTTGCTGCAGATTTGTCGGCTGCACATCCATGATGTGAATCTCCCAATCTACCACATCCCAAAGGTGCTCTATTGGTTGGAGATCTGGTGACTGTGGAGGCCATTGGAGTACAGTGACCTCATTGTCATGTTCAAGAAACCAGTGGTGAGATGGTTTGAGCTTTGTGACATGGTGCATTATACTGCTGGAAGGAGCCATCAGAAGATGGGTACACTGTAGTCATAAAGGGATGGACATGGTCAGCAACAATACTCAGGTAGGCCGTGGCATCTGAATGATGCCCAGTTGGTATCAAGGGGCCCAAAGTGTGCTGTATATTAAAAGTATTATTTTACCAAAGAGTAATGATGCTTCCAGCAGAGGTATTGAGTCAGTCAGATTTAAACGTGCTTGATCCTTGGGATCAACAAAGATCTAAACTCAGATGGAAAAAAAAATATGTATATATATATATATATATATATATATATATACACACACAGTATATATGTACAGTATCTCTCAAAAGTGAGTACACCCCTCACATTTTTGTAAATATTTTATTATATCTCTTCATGTGACAACACTGAAGAAATGACACTTTGCTACAATGTAAAGTAGTGAGTTTACAGCATGTATAACAGTGTAAATTTGCTGTCCAATCAAAATAATTCAACACATTAATGTCTAAACCGCTGGCAACAAAAGTGAGCACACCCCTAAGTGAAAATGTCCAAATTGGGCCCAAAGTGTCAATATTTTGTGTGGCCACCATTATTTTCCAGCACTGCCTTAACACTCTTGGGCATGGAGTTCCCCAGAGCTTCACAGGTTGCCATTGGAGTCCTCTTCCACTCCTCCATGATGACAATATGGAGCTGGCGGATGTCAGAGACCTTGCGCTCCTCCACCTTCCATTTGAGGATGGCCCATAGATGGTCAACATGGTCTAGGTCTGGAGATATGCTTGGCCAGTCCATCACCTTTACCCTCAGCTTCTTTAGCAGGGCAGTGGTCATCTTGGAGGTGTGTTTGGGGTCGTTATCATGTTGGAATACTGGCCTGTGGTCCAGTCTCCAAAGGAAGGGGATCATGCTCTACTTCAGTATGTCACAGTACATGTTGCCATTCATGGTTCCCTCAATGAACTGTAGCTTCCCAGTGCCGACAGCACCCATGCAGCCCCAGACCATGACACTCCCACCACCATGCTAAACTATAGGCAAGACACACTTGTCTTTGTACTCCTCACCTGGTTGCAGCCACACACACTTGAAACCATCTGAACCAAATAAGTTTATCTTGGTCTCATCAGACCACAGTTCCAGTAATCCATGTCTTTAGTCTGCTTGTCTTCAGCAAACTGTTTGCGGGCTTTCTTATGCATCATCTTTAGAAGAGGCTTCCTTCTGGGATGACAGCCATGCAGACCACTTTGATGCAGTGTGTGGTGTATGGTCTGAGCACTGACAGGCTGACCCCCCCACCCCTTCAACCTCTGCAGCAATGCTGGCAGCACTCATACGTCTATTTCCCAAAGACAACTTCTGGATATGATGCTGAGCACGTGCACTCAACTTCTTTGGTCGACCATGGCGAAGCCTGTTCTTAGTGGAACCTGTCCTGTTAAATGGCTGTATGGTCTTGGCCACCATGCTGCAGCTCAGTTTCAGGGTCTTGGTAATCTTCTTATAGCTTAGGCCATCTTTATGTAGAGCAACAATTATTTTTTTTAGATCCTCAGTGAGTTCTTTGCCATGAGGTGCCATGTGTCCAGTGACCAGTATGAGAGAGTGAGAGCGATAACAACAAATTTAACACACCTGCTCCCTATCCACACCCTTGTAGCAATAACAAGTCACATGACACTGGAGGGAAAATGGCTAATTGGACCCAATTTGGACATTTTCACTTAGGGGTATACTCACTTTTGTTGCCAGTGGTTTAGACATTAATGGCTGTGTGTTGAGTTATTTTGAGGGGACAACAAATTTACACTGTTATACAAGCTGTACATTCACTACTTTACATTGTAGCAATGGGGTTGATTTACTAAAGGGAAAAAGACTGTGCACTTTGCAAAGTGCAGTTGCCCTCTGCAAGTGCAGTTGCTCCAGAGCTTAGTAAATGTGCAAAAACTCTGCTGACTTCTATCATCCAATCATGTGGAAGCAAAAAAGGCTGATTTTTTTTCATTTTCCTTGCACATGATTGGGTATTCTTTGCAAAGTGAAGCCTTACCTCATTTACTAAGCTCTGGATGGAGCAACTGCACTTTGCAAAGTGCACAGTCTTTTTGCCTTTAGTAAATCAACCCCAAAGTGTCATTTCTTCAGTGATGTCACATGAAAAGATAGATTAAAACATTTACAAAAATGTGAGGGGTGTACTCACTTTTGTGAGATACCGTATGTACACAACATGGTCTTTTCTATGTTTCTATATGTCGAAATATTCTGCATCGGTTTGAACAGTATTATGACATTTTCTTAGATGACAGTTGCTCAGATGGTTTACTAAGACTGCCCTTTGATACCACATTCAGCAAAATAAGATATAAAGTCCAACCAAGTTAAACTTTTGCCACCCACAATCTTTCTTTTATTTTCAGAATTATCAGTTGAGCCATGCTGCTTAGGTATAACAGATAAGGGTGAGATTTTGCTGAGTGCTGGGACTGTTTGTTGTCTGTTGTAGAACAGACACATGCGAAGGTCAGAGCTGGAGGCACTGCACATAGTGCATTCAAGGCCACTGCTTATGGCATAGCTCCCCTCTCTCTTGTCTGGAAGAATCACTCTCTTGGATCAAGAGCACTTTGCCCTTCCTTCCTCTACACATATCCTTCTTAGCCCTAATCTGACTATATAGAAGATGTTACCACCAGAAGGATAGACATTGCCCTTATTTATATGCAAATAAACCATCCTATATATATCATTGCATTGCTTATCTTGCTCAACCGCCATTGTAAAAGAAAATGAGTGATATTACTCATAGTACATGGTTAGGTATTTGTATTTTCGTACTTTCAAAGTGTTAAAGGTGGTTGCTAAGGACATGACTACATTTTATAAAAATGCATCAATGTAATTACTTAAATTGTGTGCATCCCTTTTTTATGCTGACCTGCACAGGTTGTGTCAATTTCTTGTGCGCAGAGTGTTTTTTCTTTTTTGTATTTATTTTTGTTATCATCAGAGTGCGTTTTTTATAGTCAGAGTGTCTTTTGCATTATAATTTTGGCAGTAAAAGGCCCTCCCTCTTTCTAATCTCAGAAGGTTGGAAGTATGACAGAAGGACTTACTGAAAATATTCTTATATTTATGATTGTATACACTCAAGGGGCATAATTTATGAGTTGAATTTAAAACAGGTTTTCAATACATTTTTTACTTGTAGTAAAATACAGGGTCTGCTTATTAAATCGGGTCCCTCCCGCCACAGAGATAGCTATTTGTGTGCACCAAGTGTCTTTGCAATACTAGTTTTTAAAACCTTGTAAACACAGTAAAACCTTGCATTGCGAGATTAATTTGTCCAGGAAACATACTTGTAAACCAAATCACTAAAAGCGAATTTCCCCATAAAGAAATAATGGAAACTCTGATGATTTGTTCCACATCCACAACCACAAAAAAAAATGTCAATAGGGAATGCATAAAGCAGAATCCAGCAGGATCTACAGAGTATAAAAGAGCGGAGAGGCGCCTCTAAGTGTAGCGATATGGTTAATAAAGGTACAACATTTAGCAACTCACATGGTTGATGATTAAAACAGGCACATCTAAGTATGATGGCATCCGGGGTAAAGCTGTCCACATAGACCCTCCTCTGCAATGCCACCGTCATCGACATCATCCCTTCCGCGCTACGCTCCACCAGCGCTTCAAGCCTCGCTTTCAGATCGCTCTACTGCAGGGTTGTCTACCCGGGCACAATTGCAGACTGACAGCGGTGAGAGCCGGCGGTGCGGAGGATGGTCCATGTGGACAGCTTTACCCTGAATGCCTGCATACTTAGATGTGCCTGTTTTAATCATCAACCATGAGAGTTGCTAAATGTTGTACCTTCATTAAATGTAACCATATTGCTACACTTAGAGGCTCCTTTCTTTTCAGTTGCTACTAATATTGCAAGACATTGGTCATTTATCAAGTTATAATTTATAAAAAAATGTTGCTTGTCTTGTAAAACACTTGCAATCCAAGGTTTTACTGTATAGTGATATCATCACTACTGCACATCACCTGTGCAGAGAGTTGTGGGAGGGGCTCTGCAGACCCCACCCACTACAGACTGCCTGCAGAAAACTACAGGAAGGGCGAAGACTAGACCAGTGTCCCTGTGCAAGGAGAGAGCAGCAGTTACTGGCCTTTACTGAAGGAAGCGCCTGCACAAAGGATCATACTGGATTACTGCACATATCTGGAAGAAATGCACAAAACAAGATGCATGTAATAATACACATAGCTCATAAATGTAGACATTGGGGGTTGATTTATTAAAACTGGAGAGTGTAAATCTGGTGCAGCTCTGCATGGTAGCCAATCAGCTTCTAACTTCAGCTTGTTCAACTTTGCCAAAAAAAATACAACTGAAAGCGGATTGGTTTTTATGCAGAGCTTCACCAGATTTTGCACTGTTTTAGTAAATCAACCCCAGTGTTTGCTTATCCCAGAGTTCAGCTCATGGAAATATTTTATGTTCGCTATTTTAACTAACCAGGCTGTTTTTTTATTATGATTATTATTTTAATATAGTCCAACAGCAACACTGACAGACAGTAGACTAAGGGGTGGCTAGAAAGTTTTATAGCAGTCTGTGTCTCTGTTTTTTTTTCCTCATTTCCTGTCTGGTGAAACCATTGAGCGGTTTTGGGCGTTTTTGAGCATTTGAACGTCTTTACAGCTGAAAAACGTCCAAAAAAACCCTCTGGTCTTGGGTTTTTTTTACAGCTCAAAAACGTCACTGCTAAAAACAGTTGATAACAGCCTGTGTGTGCATGGACACATAGGATAACATGATGGAGGGTTTATTGACTGTAGAAAAAAACTTCTGCAGCTGAAAACATCTGCTGTAAAACAGTCAAAAAACATCCTGTGTGCATGAGGCCTAAAAACGCAAAAAAATGTGCAAAAATGGCGGTTATATAATGCTGGTAAAAGCTGAAAACATCCCTGATAAGCTACTGACGTTTTTTGGACATTTTTTTTAAACTCCTGTATGCATGAAGCCTTACTAAACTAAGAAAAAAAAAAGGTTCTGGCTGTAGATACACAGATTTCTTAACACTGGTATGGTAATACTGTGTCTGGCATTGTGTAGAAAAAATATTTTAGATAGCTTGAATATTATGCATACTAAGTCACTTTGCACTTATAACCACAAAAGCAAACGTCCTCAAGGTTGGTCTGGCATTTAAAAGTATAGAGCTAGCTTCTATGAAAAAAGGAAACCATTGCGTGAAAAAAATTAAAAATGTACTTTAACATAGTGTAATAGACTTTGAAAATGTCCTTTTCATTTATGCCTTTTCTTTGTATTCATTTGCCGTTTTGACAATGAAATTAAATATGCAGAACCCTTCAACCTCTCAGACTGTACCTAAATGTGGGCCTCGTTTTTAATTAATGGCTAAATACAATCCATATTAAATTGCAAGTGAACTGCAGTCAAAAAACATTTCAGTTTTGGGTGGGTACTTCTCAGCTGATGCAGCTTCAACACCCAATCTCTAAAATCTCTTAAGCCCCATACACACGGGACGACGATCGCACGTACGATCGTGTCAAATCGTATGTTGGCTGTTGTATGTAGCATACTGACTGCACTACACGATCGTACGACCGCAGAAGAACGTTCAGGTGCATGTAATTAGCATCCAGCCATTCCTGACTTCGGAGCATGCGTGTTTTGCACAATACAACTTTGTTGTACCAACTGCTCTGTACACACGATACAACGGTCGTATGAGAGCTTGTTGGTACGACCAAGTTTTCTAGTCTGCTCATACAACTCCCTTGTACAACTGTCGTATGTTCGACTGTTCAAATTGCCCATACGAACGATCGACTTCACATACAATGGTCGTTAGTACGACCTGTTGTATGCGATCGTCGTCCCGTGTGTACGGGGCTTTAGACTCCAGTGAAGAGATTTTTTTAGAATACTTTGTGTTTCAGCCCTTTGCATGAGACCATTACACACGTTTGGCTTACTTTCTGTTAGATTCTCAGATACACTATATTACCAAAAGTATTGGAAGACCTTCCTTTACACGCACATGAATTTTAATGGCATCCCAGTCTTAGTCCGTAGGGTTCAATATTGAGTTGGCCCACTCTTTGAAGCTATAACAGCTTCAACTCTTCTGGGAAGGCTGTCCACAAGGTTTAGGAGTGTGTCTATGGGAATGTTTGACCATTCTTCCAGAAGCACATTTGTGAGGTCAGGCACTGATGTGGACAAGAAGGTCTGGCTTGCAGTCTCCGCTCTAATTCATCCCCAAGGTGTTCTATCGGGTTGAGGTGCAGGCCAGTCAAGTTCCTCCACCCCAAACTCGCTCATCCATGTCTTTATGGACCTTGCTTTGTGCACTGGTCCAAATCATTGGGGTGGAGGGGGGAGTATGTTGTGGGTTTGTTTTTCAGGGGTTGGGCTTGGCCCCTTAGTGCCAGTGAAGGGAACTCTTAAGGCGTCAGCATAGCAAGACTTTTTGGACAATTTCATGCTCCTAACTTTGTGGGAACAGTTTGGGGATGGTCCTTTCCTGTTCCAGCATGTCTGTGCACCAGTGATTGATTTTATGTGCTAATATATTTTATATTTTCTGACTTTGCGTTGTTTATTGTAACAGCTTTCAAGGGGATATTGCTTATTTGTAAAGTGCAGAGTGCCTTGAAAACGTTGTCAGGTCTTTTCAGGGAGTTTTTAGGCAGAAGCATGGGTTTGGTCAAAACTTGGGTTGAGTGACAGCCTCCTTCTGGGTTCGGTCTGAACTCAAGTTTAAACCAAACCTGTGCTCATCCCTAGTAGCCATTTACTCAATTTGGCCATGCAGTGTATGGAAATTATTTTTTCTATAAAGTAGAGCTTTTGAACCAACAAGATAATATAATCAGAAAGGTTATAGTGAGGTGGGTTTAAAAGGAGCCAAAAGGCTCCAGTTAACAAGAAAGAAGAACATCAGTGAACATCAGAAGGTATCTGCATGTCTCACTTTCATTACAAATCAAAATATAACAAAAAATAATTTCCCCATGCCCTTGAGCCATATGTGCATCCAAATACCCACATTTCAGCTACCTGTACAGCCTGCTTGGCATTAAAAGAGTTGTAAAGGCAGAAGGTTTTTCTATCCTAATGCATTCTATGCATTATGATAAAAAAAAAACCTTCTGTGCGTAGCAGCACCCCCAGCACCCCCTAATTCCTGAATCCCTTCTCTCTCCAGAGATGGCTACGAGTGTCTAAGCTGTCCGTGACACTCCTCCTGATTGGCTGAGACACAGCAGTGGCGCCATTGGCTCCCGCAGCTGTCAATCAAAGTCAGTCAGCCAATTAGAGGAGAGAGAGGGCGAGGGGCAGGTCAGGGCCAATGTCTGAATGGATACACGGAGCTCCATAGGAAGCTGCTGGCTGTGGAGGCACTTAATAGGAGGGAGGGGCCAGGAGCAGCAAGAAGAGGAGGATCCAGGCTGTTCTGTGCAAACCCAACTGCACAGAGGAGGTGAGTATAACAAGTTTGTTATTTAAAATACCCTTTATAATTTTCTCACTCCTGCAGCTTGTCTCAGTGTATGTGTAACCCACACTCCACTATCTTTAATAGAAAATTGTAGGCTAATTGTTAATCTGTTGACAATCTTTCCTGCTAAAGTGAATGTAGTTCAGGCTGCACATGTGCATTTATCATTTAAGTTCTGGCTTTGACAAAAAAAAAATACTGATAAAACATACAAGCTATTTGTAACTTATTGCTACTAAAATACTTCTCCATATCTTTCTGCTGCCATTGGTATCATTTCAGCGGACAGGTTGTAGTCATAATTTCTCAGAATCCTCATTCCCCTACACCTCTAACTGTCTCACTTCCTCTCTCATAGAACTCTGTACAGAGTCTGAGGTCAACTTACAGACTGACAGTTGACTAAGGTACAGCCTTTAGATGTGAACTAGGACCCAGAGCAGTAACCATTTAGAAATTACAGGGCCAGAGCAATAAAATGTGACTTTCTTCGTATAGAAGTGTATGCACACCCTAACAATAAACTTCTCGTATATGCTGCTTTTTGGTCTGTTAAATATATCATTGAAAATGTTTTGTTATGTCTGTTTGATAAATAAAAAAAAAAACGGTTGATCCTGCCAGAAATCGAATGAACAGATAATGTTCTGTGCTCTCTGGCTGCACCGCACTCTTATCAGCTTACAGTGATATCAGTTCCCTGTGAACTACAGAACCCCTTCCCAATATGTCATGGAGATGGGGAGAGTAGGAGTAGCTCTGTAGTCCTAACACTCGTTTTATACTAAAGTGACAACGCTACACTTCCAAACACTTATTACCGCGAGGGAGTGCTAACACAGGAAGTGTGATAGGTCTAAAAAAACAACTGAGCATGTGAATTAATGCAGAAAATCTTACATGGAACTTATTCTGAAACAGTAAAACAACTCCACTGCTGTGGTTTGCATACAGCTAACTTAGGGGGAATTTTTCTTTTAGCAAAGGTGGAGTTTCACATTATAAAGCACCATTATATATCACAAAAAAGTGCTGTAGATGTCACAAAATTAGAATCGGGTTATTGTATGTTATGTGGCTATTTTAGGAATGCAGTTTTTCCAGTTATTAAGTATAAAGCTATCATGTTGTGTAATCTGTAGAGGGTGATAATTGTGTAGACAATTTTTAGACACGTTGTGGTTGATTTACTAAATAAACAATCGTTAACTTTTGTTTTTGTAGGCAAATTGCATATTTGTCAAAATTGTCATTTACAGCATGTGTGCAATTGCACTCATACCTTTATCACTAGGCATATACATTGTATAACAGTCGTTGTGTGTATAATACTAAAGTTTTTGCTACTTGATAGATAATGTATAACATCCACATCTATTTTTTTTCAGGCATATATGCGTCAAGGAAAGCCTATAAAACTGAAAACTGAGGTTTATGGATTAGAGTATTGTGTTTCAGTAAGTACCAATCTTTTATTGATTATCTGCATTTGCCATAAAACTAAGACAATGTAACACAAATTAAGTATGACTAACATATGGAAAATTGAGAGGAATAGTGCAAAGAGCAAGTTGTGAATTCATTTCAGGTAATCATATGAATTTCAGTGTAGATAAAAGTAAATTTTTAATTAGTTGCTAAGGATCACTAAATATTCACAATGCACTTGGCTTTTTAAGTAAAACTGTATCTGCCATATTCACTATAAAGTACTAATCAGATGTCAGATCTGTACAAGATAAATTCTAATTGGCTATTTTAACTTAAAGTGTACTCAAGGAATTACTCAATTTTTACTCAATGTTTACATAGGCAGACCGCCGTTCTGCCTCTCTACGAACAATCGCTGGGTTGCCGGCAGACACCGCATCCACCAGACCAGCTGATTGGCGGGGTTTCGGTGGCGCGTGCTCCCCAGAGCCAAAGATGATCATGTACAGGTTCATGATTTTGTGCTTAAGGCCCACCCTGCCGCAGTACATGTGGGCGGCCCTTACGCGATTAAAGGAAACCCATATGGAAATGGCTATAGCTGGCTCTTATGGCCATCTTGCTAATCCATAATCCTAATTCTACGGTCATAGCGTAGTGCACGCGGTAAACAGTGGGTGTGGCCAAATTAGGTTAACAGTGGGAGAGGCTTAAGGAGGCATGGTTAAATAAAATAAAAGCATTCTTGTACCCATAAATATGTTAATATTAATAAAACAAATGTCATTGTAAAAATATTAACTTAGCCTAGCTTAAAAGTGGACAGTGGCAGTAGGGCAGTGGATGGAGTGTGGACAATGTCAGTAGGGCAGTGGATGGTGTCAGTAGCGCAGTGGATGGTGTCAGTAGAGCAGTGAATGGAGTCAGTAGAGCAGTGGATGTGCCAGTAAGTTCATGTTAGTAGGGCAGTAGATGTGTCAGTAGAGCAGTGGATGTGTCAGTCGAGCAGTGGATGGTGTCAATAGAGCAGCGGATAGTGTCAGTAGAGCAGTGAATGGTGTTAGTAGAGCAGCGGACAGTGTCAGTAGAGCAGTGGATGGTGTCAGTAGAGCAATGGAAGTGTTAGTAGAGCAGTGGATGGTGTCAGTAGATTGGTGTCAGTAGGGTAGTGGATGGTGTCAGTAGAGCAGTGGACATGTCAGTAGATTGGTGTCAGCAGAGCATTGGATGGAGTCAGTGGAGCAGTGGATGTGCCAGTAATCTCATGTTAGTAGGGCAGTGGATGTGTCAGTAGAGCAGTGGATGTGTCAGTTTAGCAGTGGATGGCGTCAGTAGAGCAGTGGATGGTGTCAGTAGAGCAATGGAAGTGTTAGTAGAGCACTGGATGGTGTCAGTAGAGCAGTGGACGTGCCAGTAGGTTGGTGCCAGTAGGGTAGTGGATGATGTCAGTAGAGCAATGGACGTGTCAGTAGATTGGTGTCAGTAGGGCAGTGGCAGCAGATTTCTAGGCTGTCTACTCCCTGTTACAGTGCTGCAGAGCAGAGGGGACATGGGACATGGGCAGCAGAAAGAGAGGAGAGGAATTGCGGCGGGGGCAGCATTTACTCGAAGAGATCGGCTGTATTTTACTCCTACAGCCACTAAATACAGCGGCTGCAGAAGGAGAATACAGCCGATCAGTTCTAGTAAATGCCGCCCCGCTGCCCCTCCTCTCCTCTCTTTCTGCTTCCCGTGTCCTCCACCCCCGTAGCACTGTTTCAAGTGTGACAGAGAGGCATGGGAACAATGGTGCCCCTCTCAATGCGGCGCCTGGGGCACATGACACCCCCCCACCCCCCAGTTTCGGCCCTGTCAAGAGATATATCACTAGAGGTGGTTTACTAAATGAGTACTGGGTATTCAGTTATCAAAGTGAATGTTTATTTTGCAAAGTTAATGTTAGTAATGTGAAGCTGTTTTCATTTTAAACCCCCAATCATGTGCAGGGGAAATTTAAATAATGGGTTATTGATAGCACATGATGATTAAAGATACTTTATGGTTTGACTAATGAGTTCTTATACCCCCTTTTCCCCATGCAATGACTAACAACAGTACATTGTTCACTTGGGTGCCAGTCATGCCATCAATATGCTCACATCCATCCAGAAGCTTAGGAAGGTGTGCCTGGACATAGGGATAATCTTGCAGGAGCATGTTCTTACTTCTAATACATTTTCTTATAAACAGCACCAGCACACATGTAGCAATGGTGCATCTGTTTTCTAAATGGAGTTAGGTGGCCTCATACACAAATGAACAAGGGCAGATATCTTACCAAGAAGCCCAGATGTAAGCAGGACACTGTCAGGTCCGGGTCCATCTTCACTTGTCTGCTCCAATGTCAATTAATTTCAATGGAAAAACCATCCCAGTGCTGACCTTTTATTGGAATGAACGGTGATCATAGTGTACATGTGTGAGGACCTGGGTCGGAAAGTGAAGGGGCTGTTCAGCTCTGAGCAAGCTGTGAAGCATAGATCTCACCAGAGTAAAGATGGGTAAAGATATGATTTTTTTTAAGGACTGTTAGGAATAGGCATTGATTCCCAATAAGCAAAAATTTACTAAAAGGGGAAAAGTTTATTACATCTCTTGTATGCAAGATTTCTGCTCTTGCTCCTGGATCTGCTGTGGTCATTAGGAGAGCTCCCGCTCTTCCAGTTGGGTTTAAATTTTATTTTATAGTATGAAGAATGCAACAGAACACACTGAAACACACAAAGGTGGGCACAAACACCTAAAAGTCCAAGTTGGATAGAAAAATAATCAGGAATTATGGTAGGAAGAGCTCAATGTTGGACTATCAAATACTTATGAGAATTCAGTGGCTGATTCAGACCACCAGGCACCAACTAAATCTGAAATATCAGTTTCGGGTGGGCTGCCTTTTTAACTAAGGACTGAGTTTGCTGGAAAAAAAAACAAAACTGTAGCTATCCACAAAATTATACCAGCCACCAGTTTTCCTAAGCCCAAGTAATAATAAACTGTTAAAAGCTGATGGTAGTTGGTTGTTTTGGGGTACGGTACAACACTTCTCTCTTTATCATGCTAAATCAACCTGAAAGACTTGCATAATGTTATACAGGAAGATGTTGCAATTGCAACACATATTAAATGATTTCATCTCACGAAAAAGATTACATTATTTTGGCAGTCTCTTTTTTAAGTAATGGAGATAGACACGGGGTCAAGTAGAAGGTAATTTCGAAACCCATCATGGAAATAATACTGAGAAAGAAAACTCAAAGATCACTTACTATGAGAAAGAAAAAAAGGTACATTCACGTTAAAACTGTGTCTGTCAGACCACAAACTGCTTAAGAAAATATACCAGCATAAAGCAGAATGACATAGGGTGGTTTGAACCAGCTCCCAGATAGACATTCAGTAACAAGCTCACACATAGGTGAGGATTGTGGGTAGCAGTTGAGTGGCTGACAGATGAACAGACCCAACAAAGGTAAAGAAGACTTCAAAATACTTAACTCTATTCATTTTCTTTTTATCTCCGCTGTAACCTTGACTGTACTGTTCTCGATGATCTAACTCACTGTTATATAGCATAGTAATACAGAGGTGAATAAGGAAATCTATACATATCTATATATATATATATATATAGAAAGAAATGTAAACTAAAGGGTAAAAATGTAACACACTGACCACTCAGAAGTTATAAAGAAGTTGCAGACATAAGTTTATATCTTTTGTACTCTTTTCTTTATTACTCCCGGTATAGTTTCCCAGACAGATCACAGGTTAATGAATAGCTCCCCTATAGGCACTTTTTCCATAATGGAACAGGCCCCTTGCTGTGCATAGACATAAAACAAACATAAACCTAGTAAAGTGCTTAAAGATGACAAAATTGCTAATGCCTAATGTACTGTATGTTTGCATGCTATGGGAATTTTTTTCCTCTGTGCAATTAGGAATTTGGTATAGCTATTTAGGAGCATATATGTATGCCAATGAAGAGGAGACCACTAATACTCCATACGTAAGTAAGGCAAATCTCATTTACTATGAGAGCTCTAGGGAGTTTAGTTTATCTTGAAATATGAGAGTAGAGAATAATCTCTATAAAAAAAGCTGTAAATTGTTAAAGTTACATAGTTAGGTTAGAATAAAACACAAGTCTATCTAGTTCAGTCATTAAAAAAAATTAAAAATTAGAAAACCTCTATTTAGAGCCAGTTCACACCAGAATGGGGTTTTCTGTATTGCATTCAAAAAGCACTGCATGTTTGATCTGCAGCGGATGCCAGTGTTAACCTAATGACACCCCTGCACTGGATCTCCCAGTACAGTAGTACCCTACAATCTGGTAGCTGTGAGTTTTGTAAAGTAGCGCATGCACTACTTTTGGTGTAGTCCAGCACAATTTCAGCCATTGCAATGAATGGGCTGAAATCGCAATGCTCCCAGATCATGCGTGTTTCTGTGCGATTCATGGTGTGAACCGGTCCTTACAGAATCCTATACCCACAGCTGATCCAGAAGAGGGCACAAAAAAACCCAATACAGCATGACCCAATTTGCTACAGTGGGGGAATAAAATCCCTTCCTGATCCCCCAGAAGGCAATTGGATATTCCCTAGATCAACTACCCCTGGTGTTGTTTCCTATAAATGTTAATATCTAAATATCATTTGTGCATTTAGGAATGCTCTTTTTTTACAATTTACTGAGCTGGCCAGAACTAGTTCTTGAGGAAGTCTATTCCACATATTTACAGCTCTTACTGTGCCGAACTGTGTATCTTAGTGCAGACGTCTGGGAAATCGGTGGGCAAATCACACAAGCAGGTAATGGCATTTCTGGGGAAGTTTTGTACACCAACGGGTTATTGAAGGCCTCCAAGTTGCCATATTGCATTGAATTTTACAGAAAATTACTGCTCTGCAGATTGAAAAGGAAAGGTCATTTTAAATAACAGTAAATTACAATATGGCTTGTGTAGCAATTTTATATGCTATGTTATGTTTTTTATGTGATATATTTTTTTAATGAAAGTGAAGTTCCTAATAACAGTTACTATACTAATACAGCCATCACATCTAAGAATTGATAAGCTACACTGTCTCCGGCGTCACTTCCGTTATGTCTCGGCCCAGCGCGTTGCGACCGAGACATACCAGAAGTGACGCCGCAGGCTGTACGAGTTTGATGCTCATGGATATATGCACTTTATTGTTGTTAAAAAGTAAACCAGTTATTTTCACCTAAAAAAAACATATTGACACGTTATCACACTATGGGAGTTTCCTTTATATATTTATTAGAGCTGCACACTTCTGGCCAAAATGAGAATCACAATTTTTTCTGCTTAGAATAAAGTTTGCGATTCTCTTACGATTTTCGCAACGTAACAGCTTACATATACAAAAAAATTGGGCTAAAAGCACTGTTTCGTTTTTTTTTTTTTTGAAAGTGTAATTTTTTTCCCAAAAAATTGCATTTGAAAGACCGCTGTGCAAACACTGTGTGACATAAAATATTGCAACAGCCACCATTTTATTCTCTAGGGTCTCTGCTAAAAAATATATATAATGTTTGGGGGTTCTAAGTAATTTTCTAGCAGAAAATACTGGATTTTACTTGTAAGCAACAAATGTCAGAAAAGATTTAGTCTTTAAATGGTTAAACTAAACTCTTCTATACATAGGAACTCAACCCTTTGATCATTTGAAACATAGTATCTTTTTACTTCTTTTATCAACAATGACCTCAGACTTGGCTCTCTGCCCAGACTTAGCAGTCTGCCCAGATAGGAGAAACTCAAGTCGCTCCAACTTAGAAAAAGGTTCCTGGGGAGACTTCAACATATATCGGTTTAAACTGATGAATAAATTTGTTTTTTTATTTTTTATTTTTGGATATTTATTATAGCAAAAATTAAAAATATTGTTCTTTTCAAAATCGTCGCTCTTTGTTCGTTTATAGTGCAAAAAAATAAAAACCACAGAGGTGATCAATTACCACCAAAAGAAAGCTCTATTTGTGGGAAAAAAGGACATCAATTTTGTTTGGGTACAACGCCGCACGAACGCGCAATTGTCATGCAAATAGTGACAGCGCTGAAAACTGAAAATTGGTGCAGGCAGGAGGGGGGTTTAAGTGTCCAGTAAGCAAGTGGTTAAACAGATTATTGGAGGACCCCTAGAGGCGAGCAGAGGTGAAGGGATACCAGATTTATATATGCTGTTGACCAGAGCACTTTTTGCTATTAGGCACTGCGTCGCTTTAACTGACAATTGCGCGGTCGTGCAACGTTGTACCCAAGCGAAATTTGCGTCCCTTTTTTCCCACAAATAGAGCTTTCTTTTGGTGGAATTTGATCACCTCTGCGTTATTTCTGATCACCGCTATAAACAAAAGAAGAGCGACAATTTTGCAAAAAAACACAAATCTCTTACTTTTTGCTAAAATACAAATCCAAAAAAAAAATAAAAAAACTTTTTTTTTCATCGGTTTTGGCCGATTTATATTCACCCTCATATTTTTGGTAAAAAAATCACAATCGGCGTTTATTGATTGGTTTGCGCAAGAGTGGCCGCATTTACGGATGATGAGAATTCATTTCTGGGGTTTTTATTTATTTTTATTTTTTTACTAGTAATGGCGGCGATCTGCGATTTTTAGCAGTACTGCAATATTGGGGCGGACATGTCGGACATTTTTAACACTTTTTTGGGACCAATGACATTTATTTGGCGATCAGAAATTTAAATGTCCACTGATTACTGTATAAATGTCAGGGTTTAACTGTGTTCCCTGGGTGTGTTCTAACTGTGGGGGGACTGGGCTACCATGGGCATAAGAGATCTAACTGATCCCAGTGACAGGGATCAGTAGATCTTCTACGCCCGCACTGACAGAGCGGGGAACCACCGTGTTTACATCGGCGGTTCCCCGTTCTTTGGCTGTGTCCGCTCATCGTGGCTAGCCAGCGGACATCGGGTCTGCCTGAGTACGACGGGTGCGCGCGCCCCCTAGCGGCCACCCGCAGATCACCGCTTTTTACGGTGATTCGCGCTGAGCGTCCACGCTGCCGCCGTAAATATGTGGTAGGCGGTGTGGAACCAGGTAAAAAAAAAAAAAACTGTAAGACAAAGGCATAATGAGCTAGTATATATTGCATACTAGCTCATTATGTAATACTTACCTTAGAACGAAGCTCTCTCAGCGGTGCCCCCACACCACTGACACGGCTGACATTTTTCCAGGAGTTTCTTCCTGGTTCACGGGCTCTGGAACTGCAATTGGCCGGAGCCGCGGTGACGTTCACGGCACTGAGCTCGGAAGGGTTAAAGGTAATCAAAGGGTAACTCCACTTTTGTGGGGAAAAAAAAATGAGCGCATAAAGAAAATAATCATCTTGAAGGTGAGGCTTGAGGCGCAATACTCAGAGCTTGAACGAGGAGAGAACCGGAACCCAGGGTGAGACTGACGCTAGCGTAGCGGGTGACGGGCGTGAGACTGTAGCGGCCACCATATCGGGAAATTGAGCTGGGTCCTATTGCGGAAAGGCACATTTTTATCTACTAAATGTGAGCATAATTTATACATTTTTATTGAGTTTTAAAAAAAATAAAAACAGTATTACACTATTCCTGGCTTTTTTTTGTAGCTCTTTGCTTGTGCTGTCCCTAGAGATTGGCTTAAAGGAAGGTGGTGATACAGGGAAAGGAGAGGAGGAGTTTGTTGTGGAATAATTGGCTACATATGGGCACATATAGATCCATGCGGTTTGGTCACTCTGTGGCTAAGTCTATCTGGTGAGCATATAATGCAGCCTTTCTCAACCTTTTCAACACGGAGGAAGCCTTGAAGTAACTTTCCAGTCTCAGGGAACCCCTGCTAAGAATTACTACAACTACAACTCATGATACATTAGTGTGATGGTCAATGGGAAGAATGGCAGGGCCGGATTAAGAGCATCATGGGCTTGGTGCTGAAGATTTTGGGGGGGCCTTTTTATAAAATAAATACATTGAAAATACAACAACTGAAACACTGAAATATGCTGCTGTAATTTATATATCAATCATGTGTACACTGTATACAGAGCAAGGCTGGGCAGTATTAGTGACTCACTTACAACATTGGGCTGGGCCTATCTTAAGGAAGGGGCCTGGAGCTGCAGCTCCAATAGCCCCTATGTTAATCCGGCCCTAAAGAATGGTCCTTACACTTGTGGTCACTGAGAAGAATTACCCCCTTACAGATAGCTAAAAAGATCAATGGTGTCATTGGGAATTTATCTGAGAGGCAGGAATTGCTCATTGCTCAAGGAACCCCTAGCAACCTCTGGAGGAACCCTGGTTGAGAAACCCTGATTTAATATTCACTTATGTGTGGTGGAGCACTGTGTTTGTGTTTTTTTGACTACATTTTACCTTAGATTCACCGGTGATTGGATTAGGCATTTGAGAATGAACTTATATGGACTTTAGTCACAATGATTTGTATTAATTTTAAGTGAACATTTGTGTGTCACTAGAGGATATGAATTATTGAATATTAAATTGGAGAAATTGTGATTACATGCAATTTATTTATTAATTAATTATTTCACAGAATTTTGATTTTATTTCACTGATAAGTTTGTATAATGGTCACAAATATATTTTATGCACTGGTGCACTTTAATTTAGATACATTCGGTCAGCGCCCTATGGTCTTTGAATATCTGTATATAGCATTTGCTATTTGGGTGCAGCGACCAGAAAATACTTAATATATACGGTGGCGCATCCCTTCAACTAATCACCATTAGATGGGTTAAAGGTAATCAAAGGGTAACTCCACTTTTGTGGGGGAATAAAAAATAGTGCATAAAAAAAATAATATAGCGTATACAATTGCGACACAAATCATATTGTGATTGAATGTTATTAAAAATGACCTTTCCTTTTCAATCTGCAGGGCTGTAACTTTCCGTAAATGCAATGCAATATGGCTAACTAGAGATGTTCTGTACACAGATGGTATACAGAGCGCCCCCCAGAAACGTAATTTCCTACTTGTGTATTTTGCTTACTGATATTCCCAGAACTCTACACTAAGATACAAGTCAGATTTTTGGCATCTCCTGCAACAAAAGTTGCATTTTTGGTGAGATACCAGGGCCGGATTAACGTAGGGGCTATTGGAGCTGCAGGTCCAGCAGGGACAGACTGACCATTTGGACACTGCACTGCATGAGAAGCTCCTGGTACCTCCTGCAGCAGGGGGAGTCTGAAAGTCAGGGGTGATTGGTGCGGAGGGGGGGGGGGGGCAACTGCAAGCAT
>BLSH010190569.1:98567-116917 GCA_018402905.1 Glandirana rugosa
AAAACACGACTTTTTCTGGGGGGAGCTGAATATGGGCTCAGTCACGACAGGGTGCCAGAACACAGGGATTTTAGCCAGGACACAGGGATTTTAATGCCAGGACACAGGGATTTTAATGCCAGGACACAGGGATATTAATGCCAGGACACAGAGACTATAGCCAGAACACATAAGGGATGAGTAAGGTAGTTTAGTTTCACATTAAACAGAGCTGTGCTGCTTCTAAGAGCCGTTCTGTGCTTGAAAGTGTGACTAAACACATTGGAATGCTGAGAATGCAGAGAGAGAGCTGCAGCTCTTCACTGAGATCAGGAGGTGGGCGGGACTGAACAGCTAACATCAGCTTGTCCCGCCCACCTCCCGACATCAAGCTGAGAATCTGACACCTCTCTCAGCATTCTCTGCATTCCAATGTGATTAGTCACACTTACAAAGCACAGAACGGCTCTTAGAAGCAGCACGGCTCTGTTTAATGTGAAACTACTGATCACCACAGACACTGACTCGGGTATAAGTCGAGGGGGGTCTTTTTCAGCACAAAAAATGTGCTGAAAAACTCGACTTATACCCGAGTATATATGGTATTACTTCTGATCACTCAGATATCTTAGTGTGTGCCAAAGAACTGATGACAATACGAATTGATTATACTTTTTCAGTTTAAACAATCTTTTACATTTTTCACTGACTGATCGTATTTTAGTTCAATCTAACTTTACTGAACTTTTTACAAAATATGCAAAGAAGATGTAAAAACCAATACATTGTACAAAGGTCAAAGAAATGAGTTAGGTAAATACGGTTCATTGAGCTGTGAAATAGCAATATGCTACACGTCTAGTTTTCGATATATAACATTTACAGACTTATAGATAAAGCATATAGCCTATGACCGGATATAATTAGCTAACCATGAAAAAGAGTCTCTTTCTCATTAGCCCCCAAGTTCGTGGACTGATAGGATTTTCAATCAATATCATCACTTGATCACAAGCATGCAACAATGTGTCATGAAATATTTTAAGTGAGGTTTGTGATCAGTCATACCTTGATTGGCCACTTAGGTTCACACCTTTGCATTTTTCATGTGTTTTTTTGTGCATTTTTGATGCACGTTTTTTGTGTTTTCGTTCTCTGTTATTGAAGTCTATAGGGCCAAAGATGCATGTTGATGCATCAAAAAAGCTCCTGTAGTATTTTACCCTGCGCAAGAGGTGCAGGTGTGAACAGACCCAATAGGACCAAATTGTTGTTTCTCAAACCAGAGGCTAAACATCACTGTGTTGCACATAATAAAGTTCTATTTAAAAAGAACAAAAACAGCAATATGCATCTTACAGCAATTTTGTAATAACAGTAAGTCAGAAGGTGAATAATTGACATCGACCTACATTGACATTTACAGCATGTGACTCAGAATGGTGGACTACAGGTCAACAGGAAAAATATGTAATGAATAACACAGATCAAACCTTTTATATGGTCAGTTATACAGTGATAGAAACAGTAAGATATCTTGAGCCTCATTGTAAGATGAATTACCTACATAGGTTTACTCTGTTAAGCCCAGGTGAAGGGGATGATGGGGGTGATGTTAGGTCCCCTAAAAGTTTAGGCTGCTGTACCCAACTTTTATTTGGAATAAACTCAGTTCCTGACTTAAACTTTTGGGTGTGCCACTTTAATTTCCAAAATAGAGTTTAGCCTACACAACCTGTGCAAACTCATTGGTCTGCATAATCTGCCTGCCCTATAGGGACCACAGCAACATAACAGTGGCATTGTTTTGAACACAAAACAATCACTCATTTTTAGCGTCAGGTTCCAGTGTCATCAATATACCCCCTAAAGCACCCATAAAAACACACATAGAGGCACGTTCAATTGCAAGGATACGAACGGGGCCTAAGACAAGACATTGTACAGATATTTTATAAATGGATTGTAGCATGTGTAAATAGATTAAAAGTTTTAGCATTGGGTCTAGCATCGCTGTAGCCTTGTAAGCCCCCATATTGCATACTGCCCAACTGCCCCTCATTTGGAGAGTCTTCCCCTCTTTCTTCCTCAGCTGTTCCACTTTTTGCCTGATATGAAGAACTCTTTAAAAATGTATTATATACCTCAAAAAGTGTTTTACTTCACTATACCTTTTTTTTTCCACTGTAACTTTCATATTATTCTATTTTGTTACTTTAAAAAAGCTGAAATAAAGGAAAAGTAGTTAAACCAATTATATTTTTGCACATTTATACTCATGGTCTGTGTTACTAGAGGTATGGCAGGGATGTGTTCTTTGCCTAAATAATGCATGCTATAATGTGTCCCTTCTTTCAAATCTCACAAAGTTAGGAGGTATGATATTACCCCTCTTTAAAAGCTTTCTCCAGAGGTCTGTGGTGTCATTATTGATATATTGCAAGGTTCCAGGTGAAAGGGTAGTCATTAGGAGTTTACCTTTCCACACAGTTTGCATATATGGACAATCTACAATAAGCAAATAGGTGTTAAACAAATAACTCATGCAAAAGAAGAAGATCTGTGCTCCAGCAATTACTGTTCAGTGTGCTCTTTCAGAACTGCTAAGATCAATGGATTTCCTGGAAGCCTAAAAGCAGAAGATCCCTGTACTGTTTTTATTGAGCTTATGGTCCATCCACAGTGCAGTAACAGAAGCACAGAGGATTACATATTCCCCATTGCTTGAACAGTCTTCTGTACATTGCTTATTTTTCTTCATGAAGCAATCCTGGTGTAATAAACAAAGAATGAAATTCCTTAATCTTTTGCTGCAGGGCACTTTTCACAGGTATTTGTTAAAGGTGCAGTGTAATATAAGGACTTCTAATCATAAGCAAATATTTTCTCTACTTCCCCAGCTCAATCTAGACCAAACAGACTTGAGAACATAACCAGCCGTCGCTTCCTATGTCTGAGATGTGCAGATTTGTATGAATTCTGTGTAATTATTGCCGATTTGTAGCTCCTGCCGCTTTGTTCTTATTGCCTTTGAGCCCCTAACACAAACTGTATTGGGAACATTTTACAACCATTGGTTCGGTTTTATGATCAGGCAAACCTGCTGTTAATGCTATCAACCTTTTAACCTATTGTAAATGGAAAAACGAATGCAAATGTTAGAAGTGTTGTTATGAGATTTAACTTTTATGCTTCAGAGTACATTCAAAAACTCTGTTACCGGGAGAGCAAAAACGACTGTGGTACATATGTAAGCTTGTTCTATTACAGGGTTAGGGCTTAAATTTGTATATGATAACTGTGTGGGACTTCTTAAAGTATATATATATATATATATATATATATATATATATATATATATATATATAAACTTTGTTTTGGGTTTTTTTGTGTAACATTGAAGGGTTACAACCCCCCATGTCAGGTTTTTATTGTACATAATAAAGGAAATTGGACTAAGGCCTCATCCAATCAATCTGAACAAGACTAATAGTAGCCCCAGTATCCTACAAAGAAGGACTATATCAGCCACAGAAAGGAGACATGTAGGATAAAAGTCATTTTTAGTAGAAAAATATTAAAAAGTTGGACTAAAACCCAGCAGGGAAATATATATAAAAAGCATGCAAGTAAAATAACATATACAAATTAGAAAAATATAGTCCATACAGTGGTATGAGATGGTGTTGTCTTTAATATACAAATGTGCAAAACAAACCATGATACATCTGTTTCAGGGGCGACGACAGACCCCTTTCTCAAGGTGATAGCCCCGAAATTGGTGCATCATGGTTTGTTTTGCACATTTGTATATTATTATTGAAAAATTACCTCATTAAAATTTTGAGGTCGATTGGTTGAGTGCTGGCTTTCTCTTTTACTGGTTACTTATGGTGTCACCGTTAGCCAAGCACTGCCAATATAGGAAACTGAAGGGTTTGGTACCCGCTGGGTAGTCTTAAGCACTCTGTTCGCCCTGTGACCACTTTCCCTGAGACGGAATGTGATGGGATTTCCAAAAATGGAGGTGATAGTAAACCTTCCAATGGGGCCTGCAGTAAAAACTAAAACTGAACTGTGGCCTTAAGCCTGGTACACACTAGAAGTTTTTTTTCATTCAACCCAGTGGGCTGAACGAAAAGAAACTGAAGAGCTCAGAAGGAGCCACTGTACTAACTACCTAATGTTAGTACAGCGATCTCCCCTGCTGAGCTATTGTGTTTTGACAGGGGACAGGATTTCCCTGGATTTCAGTTCTTTCCATCATTGAGGCTCAAAATCGATGAGGTGGTCTGTAGCCTGCCTTGAAACTCCCAACAATTCAGCCTGACATCCACCCATCAAGGCATTTTGATATGTACACAACCCCTCCCAAGAACCAGTGCGCTGCTTACACCAGGAATAAAGGGTATTGAGAGGAGTACTAAGGCAGGGTGTTGTGATGTTTTCTTTTCAATATGTTTTATTAGAGTTTTAAAGGAGATACAGTTGTTTGAAACAATACATATGTATACCATTGTAAAAGAAATACAAGTAAAAAAAAAATTGCATAACAGTACAACAGAGTACAACATTGGTTAATGAAAGATCCAAATAAGACATGCATATACAATAAACCATTGGCATTTGATAAAGTGTAATGGTAGAGACATGGATTAGAGCAGCCTTTTTCAACCAGGGTGCCTTGAGGTTTCTTCAGGGGTGCCTTGGCAAAATGAACAAGGCAGTTGTTGCCGAAACATGTTAGCCTATTCCTTGTACATGGACGAAATGGAATAAAGAAACTCTGATTACTGCAGTTCCAGTGTGCCGACTTTTTCTCTTGTGCTTTAGTGGACTTAAATTGGAAGTGGGAAGACTTCCCTGAGCCTGAGTACCTGGTAAGGTGTGCTGATCAACGTTTGGGTCTAAGACACGGTTGTTGAGTGGTGTATCTTCTGATGTGCCTTGGCAAAATGCCAAAAAAATTGGTCTAAAATTGTATACAAGCTGGTGGGTGGCTGAAACCTGCCTTTTAGTTACACAGAGCCACATGTTTTAATTGCACATCATTACAACCTTCCTGCTGCCAACCTCCTAGCGACCAATGACAACATCATTTGATAAAGAGAATGTCAGTTGCCTGCATATCATCCTTGTTTGACCCTCCCTTGTCTCTCTCCATCAGTTCTGAGGTCTCATTAGTTGACTGATGAAGAAAAACTGAGGTAGAATAGAAACAGTGGAATACTAGTCAGTGCCAGGTTACAAAATGTATTTGCTCTGGAAGAATAAATCACCTTTAACGTTGGATGTCCTATGTGTGTTGATGTTGCTGCATTATGTAAAACGATAATAATAGTTTTTACATTTTAGAATGGGGCGCCTCAAGACTGTCCTTAACCACTTCAGCCCCGGAAGGATTTCCCACTTTAGGACCAGAGCACTTTTTGCGATTCGGCACTGCGTCGCTTTAACTGACAATTGCGCGGTCGTGCGGCGTTGTACCCAAGCGAAATTTGCTTCCTTTTTTTCACACAAATAGAGCTTTCTTTTGGTGGTATTTGATCACCTTTGCGTCATTTTTGATCAGCGGTATAAACAAAAGAAGAGCGACAATTTTGCAAAAAAAATCCAAATTTCTTACGTTTTACTAAAATACAAATCCAAAAGAAAATATATAAAAATTTTTTTTTTCAATCGGTTTTGGCCGATTAATATTCTTCCTCATATTTGTGGTAAAAAAAAAATCACAATTGATTGGTTTGCGTAAAAGTTGCCGCATTTACGGTTGATCAGAATTCATTTCTGGGTTTTTTTGTTTTTTTTTAGTAGTAATGGCGGCGATCTGCGATTTTTAGCCGTACTGCGATATTGCAGCAGACATGTCAGACCATTTTGACACTTTTTTGGGACCATTATCATTTATACAGCCATCAGTGTTATAAAAATGCACTGATTACTGTGTAAATGCCATTGGCAGTGAAGGGGTTAACCTGGAGGGGGCGCTGTAAGGGTTAACTGTGTTCCCTGGGCGTGTTCTAACTGTGTGTGGGCTGGGCTAGCAGGGGGAGGGGAGTGATCACGGGTTACATATACAGGAAGCCTGTGATCACAGTCCTTCCCCCTCTAACAGAACGGAGATCCATGTTTACTTACACGGACCTCCGTTCTTTCACTGTGGGGGGGCCATCGCGGTCAGCCGGCGGTGATCGAGTCCGCTCTACTCACTCTCTGCCCCCCCCCAAACACAGTGAGCGTGCCTCCGATGGCACGTGAGTGCTCAAAGTGTAGGATATCGCAGCCGCCGCCATATGACGGCGGTTTGCGATATCGAGCCACATTGGCGCCGACAGACGCCTGTCGGCAAGTGGTTAATTCTGGAGGATGCCTTGAGATTGTCCATAATTTTAAAGGGTGCCTTTAATGAAAAAAGGTTGAGAAACACTGGATTAGAGGGAAGACCTTGATGGTGTAAGGATTGTTGAGAAACAGTAATGTATAACTGGAGGTGGAGGTTCAGGATGAGTAAATTGATGATTGGTTGATGGGGATATACTGTACATGGACTAAGAAAGATGGGTGGAAGGCAAGGGAAGGGAATAGAGAGGGTTAAGTCCCAAAGGAGTAGAGAAGGGCATATTAACAGTTTGTGAATGGCCAGGAGGAGAAGGAGGCAGACACATGACTATGACGTTAGGGTCTATAAGGGTCTATAAGGGACCTGCGGCCCTTACATCTGATAGGCCCAGGCTTATATCGGGAACTGTACATCCCCCAGCACATAAATGAACAGATTTGTATTAATAACAAGAAAGTCTGCAGCAGGGAAAGGAAAGTCTAATTATTTTATCCCTGGTAATGTATTGTGCCCAGAGTTGGGCTGTAAGTTTAAATATTCCAACATACTTTTTTTGGATATGAAAAGCAGGAATACACTTTGGAAATCCTTTATTTTGTTCTAATGTTGGAAAGACTCCCAATTGCGTCTTATTTACTTATTCATTTATTTGTTCGTTTTGAAAGAAGAGAAATGTTTGTAGTCAGAATCGCATTACATCGTGCCATTGTGTACTTCAGACATGATTAAGATGAACCTGAAACATCATCACCATTGTTCTACATCAAATGGTAGTCTGATTGTACTTCAGTCATTACTCAAAGACTGCCTGAGCTAAAGGTTATGATAGAAATAAACCACAATGTGAGTCCTTTGAGAATAAATTTCCTTTCACCCAGCCCCGTGCATTGTTAAATGGATATATTATATACAGAGACGCAAGCGGGAGTCACACAAGCAGGAAGTAAAATGTTTACAAGGCTCTCTAAAAATAAATACCCAGAGAATGCTTCCATGATGATGTACCAAGCAAAGTCTTTTAATCAGCATCTAAGTGAATACTTATATTGTTCTTTTACATGCAGCCATTTGTAACAAATAAACAGACCCTTATCGTTTATTTTTAAAAAAAGAATATTGTAAGGAATGCTAAGACTTTAATGGGAGGGAGATAGAGCGCTATTAGTCTACGTTTATTGAGTTACATTTGACAAGAAAGCTCTTCATCATAGCTCATACTTTGTGTACAACCCCTCTGTACAAATGATATACGGTATATAGTTAGTAACAGTAAGTGGATACTTCATTAAGGATTTCTCAAATGCTTTTCAGCATGATTTTGAATTGTCACCACTGGCTGAGACTAATTATAGACTTTGCAACTAAGTAAAAATACTGTATATCCTGCTACACTGGTTGCATGGAGATGTGTGATTTAGCGGTTATGCTCCGTAACTGTATATCTTCACATTTCAATATAACAGCTTACATTGGCTTTGTTTTTCCATTTCTAAGTTCTGCAGTAGGCCTGTATAAAAATCAAGAGAAAAACATGGAAGCTGTATGACTGTTATGCTGACCCACATGCTTTAAGATTTTGTAACAAGCATGCAGTTCATGAAAGTCAGAATAAAGTTATAAGTCATTATCTGGATACTAGTGCTTGATTAGTGACTCAAATTATTAAAGTCAGAGGTTTGGCATGATAAGCAAGCAACCATAGTTGCCAACATTCTGAAAAAATGAATAGGGACACTTATTTTGTATGTTGGCTGAGTCTTATTTTAATTAGGGGCAGGGCATTCATTTGTAGGTGTGGCTGAAGAGAGAAAAATGTGCAGCTGCTGCGAAAAATGGGCATGGCTTAAACTAGATTTTGGTCTTGGCTTAATGGGGGCGCGAGGGAGAAGGAAGAGAGGGAAAGAGAAAGAAAGGGAGAAAGAGGGAGAGAGAAAAAGAGAGAAAGGGAGATGGCCAGACAGTGTGCGGACATGATACAGGAGACAGTCAGAGACTGCAGACATGATACAAGAGATGGTCAGAGACTGCAGACATGATACAAGAGATGGTCAGAGAGTGAGAGGACATGATACAAGAGATGGTCAGAGAGTGTGAGGACATGGTACAGGACACAGTCAGAGAGGGTGCGGACATGGTACCGGAGAGGGTGAGAGGGTGCCAACATGGTACAGGAGAGGGTGTGGACATGATACAGGAGAGGGTGAGAGGGTGCAGACATGGTACAGGAGAGGGTGAGAGGGTGCAGGCATAGTACAGGATTTCACTTGATGTGCACCTCCAACTCAGCACTCTCTACCCCCCCAACACACAGACTGTCCAGCAGATCACCCTATGATGGCCACTCACCTGCAACATCCTGGTGCCTGCAGCATCTCCCCATGCACCTCTGCTGGCTGTCAGCTCACTAAGAGGGGGGGGCGTACGGCAGCTCTGTGGTGCCCGTGGGATCTTCCTCCGGCTAGCAGATCTCTTCTTTGCGTGCAGCGGGGGGGAGGGGGGCGAACGGCAGCTCTGTGGTGCCCGTGGGATCTCCCTCTGGCTAACAGATCTCTTCTGTGTGTACAGTGCAGAGGGGAGGGGCCTCCGCCCCAGGCAGCTAACCGGCATCAGTGTACAACTGAATTGCTCTGCGTGTACACTAAAGAGAGAAGCCGATTAGCTGCCCGGGTCAGAGGCCCCTCCCCTCTGCACCGTACACATGGAAGAGGCCTGCTAGCCTCATGGAGATCCCCCGCAGCCATGTCTTCACAGCCGGGAGCTGCGGCCGGTGGTTGGCCGGTGACGGGTTGCTGGGACAACGCCAAATTTCTTCTTATTTTTCCCAGGACACAGATAGACTGGGACAAGGGTCTGAAAACTGTGAATGTCCCAGATTTTTTTTAATACAGGAATGTTGGTTTACTGAAGTATGTCCATGTACAGTATAGTATGTGCTCAATACTTGGTCGGGGCTTCTTTTATTATTATTATTATTATTTCAGGTACTTATATAGCACTGTCAATTTTACGCAGCGCTTTACATATATATATTGTACATTTACATCAGTCCCTGCCCTCAAGGAGCTTACAGTCTAAGGTCCCTAACTCACATTCATACATATACTAGGGCCAACTTAGACAGGATCTAATTTACCTACCAGCATGTCTTTTGCATGAATTACTGCATCAGTGCGGCCTGGCATGGAGGCAATCAGCCTGTGGCACTGCTGAAGTGTTATGGAAGCCCAGGTTGTTTTGATAGTGGCCTTAAGCTCATCTGCATTGTTGAGTATGGTGTCTCTCATCTTCCTCTTGATAATACCCCACAGATTCTCTATTGGGGTTTAGGTCAGGAAAGTTTGCTGGACAATCAAGCACAGTGATACCATGATCATTAAACCAGGTATTGGTACTTTTTACAGTGTGGGCAGGTGCCAAGTCCTGCTGGCAAATGAAATCAGCATCTTCATAAAGTTGGTCGGCAGAGAGAAGCAAGAGATGTTCTATAATTTCCTAGTAGAAGGCTGGGCTGACTTTGGACTTGATAAAACACAGTGGACCACACTAGCAGATGACATGGCTCCCCAAATCATCACGGACTGTGGAAAATGTTGCATTTCATTTGGAGATCAAGGTCCCAGATTCTGGAGGAAGAGTGGAGAGGCACAGAATCCAAGTTGCATGAGGTCCAGTGTGAAGTTTCCACAGTCAATGATGATTTGGGGAGCCATGTTATCTGCTGGTGTTTGTCCACTGTGTTTTATCAAGTCCAAAGCCAGTGCAGCCCTCTACAAGGAAATGCTAGAGCACTTCATGCTTCCCTCTGCTACCAGCTTTATGGAGATGCTGATTTCATTTTCCAGCAGGACTTGGCACCTGCCCTCACTGCCAAAAGTTCCAATACAAGGTTTAGTGATCATGGTATCACAGTCACTGTGCTTAATTGGCAAGCAAACTCACCTGACCTAAATCCCAGAGAATCTGTGGGGTTGTCAAGAGGAAGATGAGAGATACCAGACCCAACAATGCAGACAAGCTGAAGGCCGCTATCAAAGAAACCTGGATTTCCATAACACCTCAGCAGTGCCACAGGCTGATCACCTCTATGCCACGCCGCATTGATATAATTCATGCAAAAGAAGCCCCGACTAAGTATTAAGTGCATACTATACTGTACATGGATATACTTTTCAGTAAGACAACATTTCTGTAATAAAAATCCTTTTTTTATTGGTCTTATGTAACATTCTAGTTTTCAGAGATAGTGAATTTTGGGTTTTCACTAGCTGTAAGCCATAATTATCAAAATTAAAAGAAATAAATGCTTGACATATGTCACTCTGTGTGTAATGAATCTATATAATATACATTTCACTTTTTGAATTGAATTACTTAAACACTGAATTACTGAAATACATTAATTTTTTTTGGTTATATTCTAATTTTATGAGATGCACCTGTATATATGTATATACAGTATATATATATATATATATATATATATATATATATATATATATATATAGCCACAACCCCTTTTAGGAACTCAATATGTGCCTATAGAAATGTATTAAGGCAGATTCTCCTGTTTTGACATACTTTTTCTGCACACTTTGCAGAGAACATTGAACCATTCACATTAATCATTGCACATTGAAGGGGTTTACAGTCTGATGTCCCTAACACAGTCATACACAAATTAGGGCCTATTAAGGGTGTAAGCATAATACCATGCCGGAATGTCTATTGGATTGTAGGAAAAAGCCAACACAAACATGGGGAGAGCACACAAACTCTATGCAGATGGCATAACAGGGGCATGATATAGGGTTTAGCATGTCAGTTGGGCAGGTTCAAGGGGACAAGCTTTCTGTACCTCCTAAAATGTAAAGCGGGCCTTATTTGTTAGTATAGCTGGGTAGTCATATTAGGGCAGCTATTTTAGTTGTGTATTAGGCTGTGTGAACAGATACTGTCACCTTTGTTTTCCCTGTGTTTTAGATCTGTACAGCAGTTGAGGATTAACATGTGGAATGTTGGCTCCTTCCTTTAATTCCATTCCTATGAGAAAAGATTTGTTTTATTAATACAGCTGTCAATGTCTATCACATCCCTGTATGGTTATTAGCTGCAAGCTTAGTTATGGCATAAGCTGGAGGTGAACGTTTTGAGGGGACAGATTCTGCATGTATAAGTCAATGTTGAACTGGCCTTTAGAAGCAGTCTATATTAACCATTGTTATGAAGGAATAATGTTAATTTTTTAGTACTACTTCTGACTGTTGTGTGGTCTTCGGTCCAAATGAAAAAATGTACAGTGATCTGTTTGTTTTGCTACAATGATACAGGACATAGTAAAGCTGAGCACTGGAATAGAAAGTGTGAAGTGCACTGACACATCAGGAAAGCATTCCATCCCATTGCAAAAAAAAAGGGGCAGCAGGTGAGAAGGTTCTCAGCCCACCTCCTGTTTGCCTAGTTGTTTCCTGCTGTTAGAATCACTAAAGGCTAGTACACACGATGAGATTATCGGACGAATGATCGGTCCCGATATATAAAGGCTCTTCATCGCTGCCCGATGAAAGAGTGCACCTACGCATAGACGGCACGGCGCATGCTCTGAGACACCTCACTCCGACTCAGGTGACGTCATCCCGCTGGTGCTGCGGGCCATGCATGCATTGCAGCTCCATCTTAGAAGTGTCTGGGCGGCTTTCCTAAACACTCTGCTGCGTTTTAGCGGACCCTGGTGGCTCCTCAGTGGGTAATTCTGCACAGCGTCCCAGGTTTATACCTTTCTGATAAGTCTATTATCTACCTTGTTATGTGAGTTGCCATTTGGCATCCTTTTTTTTAGTACAAGATTTGTACAGCCTATACTTAGAGCCACTTTTCCCCTTGTTCTTTGTAAATCAGTGGCTGTGGCAGCACCCTGGGTGGCAGTGCGCCCTAGGTGGCTGCTTAGTTCGCCTAGTGGAAGCACCAGCCCTGCTGATATTGATAGCAAATAGTATAGAAGCACTCACTGCCACATCACAATAGTATAGAACAGGGGTCATCAAACATTTGAAATAAAGAGCCAGTTTACTGCACTTCAAACCTTAGGGGGGCTGGACTGTGGCCAACAGGAGTGGAAAATGAGTGGGAGTAAACAATGCCATAGGCTTGGTGGTCAGTGGGAGTAAAAATTGTATTATTGGTGTCAGTGGGAGGAATAGTGCCCCATAATTGTTGTCAGTGGGAGGAATAGTGCCCCAAGGGCCAGATAAAGGCAAGCCAAGGGTCTTATTCGGCCTGCGGGCCACAGTTTGAGACCCCTGGTATAGAAAATCACAACTAAAAAATGTCAGACTTTATTGATAAATTAAAATGTTTCTGTTAAAGAAAAAAATGTTGGACTTAACTGTCATGACAAGGGGCATAAAGTGACCCATGAGGAATATACATACTGTATATTCTCAATAGTTGGCAATTCAGCCTTGTAGAGACGGTGTTCTTTATGATATAAGATAACTAATTGCCTGCATGCATAGCAAATATTATGTTGGTTTGTTTTATCAGGTTGTTTTGGCAATGTTTTAACACTACATGAAATAAAATTTATATTTTTATATATCTCTTTGTGCTTCTTGCCATGCCAGTAAAGTCCGACATTTTTAGTTGTGATTTTGATGACAATAGCAATGGATAATGCTTGTGTAATGTGTGCTGAAAAGGGCATCATAGTCTTCATTGGAAACTCATGTAAAAAGGATGACAATGTCAGCGCACAACTGGGAGACCGAGACAGGAGACAATAGATTGAAAGTGCTTGAACACGGATGGCAGGATCAGTAGGTATTATTATAGTGAATGCTGCTGATTTAAAATAAAACAGACTTTTGAAATGATGCAGAAACAGCTAGGTTCAAGGACAAAGTAGCTCCAGTGTGCATGTGAAGGAATTACATTATCAATGGCTGCCCAATGAGTGGGAAAAGCAGCATAGTAGATGGATAAAAACATCAGTATAAAGAGTTTTTTTTTTTAATTGTGCTCCAGTGGTCAAATGTGGGTTAGGGAATTAAAGCAGATGTACACACTATTCAAATGATAACTTGGAGATGCTTGTCATGCTATAACAGGAGGTGCATGAACAAGGGTCTTCATAACAGGATCACCAGATTTTTTTTAACTAAAGCTTCAGATTTTAAAGGGTTGAAAACAACCTTTGAAATTACATTAACATGTTAAAGTGTATGAGATTATATTGATTGGGTTAAAGTGTTACTCAATACAAAATGGTATCGCGCTAAAGCCATAAAAATAAAATAAAATGTAAGAAAAATAATGAGTGACAGCAGCGACTAACCATGTGATATAGACACAGTAAGCATATAGTGGACAAACAAAAAGTCGCGCTACTCAATATGAAAAATGTGAGAAAAATTTTAATTAAAATATCAATGCAAAGTGACCAAATTCAAAAAATTGATTAGATAATATAGTGAAAATCAATATCTGTGAGCTTACACAAAAATAACAATCATATAATGACAATATATGTGAAAAGCAAAAATACAGTTCTCAAAAATGTATAGAAAGTTAGTCCACGTGATGAACATATAGAAAGTTCCAAGCAAGGAATTCCTTCAGGGGGGTGACACCAATCACCGTATTAATGGGGACACTTACCAGATGGCGTGGACCATCTATTACTAGAATGGTCAAAGTGGTCAAGCCTCTAGAACCCGCTGATAATCACAAAGCTCCTCAAAGGGTATCCAACTTACATCCACAAGTCCCGATCAACCATGACCAAAGGGCATGTATATATGGAGGAGAGTTCCAATGGTGTAATATTGTATAAACTGGTGCTGTGCAACTCCCTAAAGTGTTACTAAATCCACAACAGTAAAATCAGTCTGTATATGCACTAAAGCATGCTTGTTATACTCACTGTGGAACCTAAGGGGTTAATCCTCTACTTCAGGGGTAGGCAACCTTAAAGAGGTAGAGATCTACCTGAATAACATGGGAGAAGTCAAAGGTCACCAGGCACATTGTTGCCTCCTCTAACCAGATTTAAACCTCTAATTGGCGTACTACCATGTAACAATCGCTTGCATTGCATGGCAATCATGGGTTTAAATCAGGTGGTGAGGAGGCAACATATCTCCTACTCACCACCTGTCAAACACACTCAGGTCACTTTTCAGGGGAGCAGCTGTGCCTGCTGCACTTGTGAATGAACCCTTACAGTTCTAAACCCCCAATAAGGCTGCTTTCACACTAATGTGCCGCAGATTACCCACACTGTGGTTGGAGTGCAGTTGGTATCACTCTTCATGGAACAGGAGCCAGTACTACAGAGGAGGCAACGGCTTATGCAGCTCTTGCTCCCTACTACAGCTCTAAATTTACAAGTAGTCCCTCTGCATTGCACTCTGATGCTCTGGGATGGCGGGTCAGCAAGCCCAGACCGCGATCTACCAGTCCAAGATCTACTGGTAGATCGCTATCTACTGGTTGCTGCCACCACTCTACATTGTGTATAAAGGCTGTGTGATCCTGGCTTCTCTGATCCTCCCCTTCGTCCACTTCCAACCTATCTCCTGATAGAACAGAGCATTAGGGGACAAGCTGCACATGCTCAGTTTGGTGTGTATTGCTAGAGAGTTTCTTTTTCTTGGGAGAGTGCGTGTGATCAGCACAGGGCCAATCATCACTGTCCATACAGAAGGCCAGGGGTCCTGCAGCCTCATAGGACAGTCAGAGCAGAGTGAAAACTCCTCCTACAAGCTTTAACCAGACACTGATAGAAGTCACAAGACTGCTATATACTGCTGATGAGAAAAGGTATTTAACAGTTTATATTTACTAAAATAATTGCATTTCCATGTTCTGTGTACTATGGGAGACCAAATATAGTGAATGCAGGGTCCTTGGTTTAGTAACACTTTAAGAATTACTTTAACCACTTCAGCCCTAGAAGGATTTACCCCCTTCCTGACCAGAGTACTTTTTGCGATTTGGTACTGCGTTGCTTTAACTGACAATTGTGCGGTCGTGCGACGTAGTACCCAAACAAATTCACGTCCTTTTTTCCCCACAAATAGAACTTTCTTTTGGTGGTATTTGATCACCTCTGCGTTTTTTTTTTTCTACGCTATAAACAAAAAAGGAGTGTCAATTTTGAAAAAACAAAACAATATTATTTACTTTTTGCTATAATAAATATCCAAAAAAATTTAAAAAAATGAATGTCTTCCTCAGTTTAGGCCAATATATATTCTTCTACATATTTTTTGTAAATAAAACCACAATATGCTCATATCAATTGGGTTGTGCAAAAGTTATAGCGTCTACAAACTATGGGAGTAGATTTATGGCATTTTTATTATTTTTAATATTTTTTACTAGTAATGGCGGTGATCTGCGATTTTTATTGAGACTGCAATATTGCGGCGGACAGGTCGGACCCTTTTGACACTTTTTTGGGACCAATGACATTTATACAGCGACCAGAGCTTTAAATAGCCACTGATTACTGTATAAATGTCACTGGCAGGGAAGGGGTTAAACTCTAGGGGGATGGGGTGTTCCCTCAGCGTGTACTGTGTGGAGGCTGGACTGACAGGGGCATGGCAGATCTAACTGTTCCAAATCACAGGGAACAGTAGATCTGTGACATGTCCCCTGTCAGAACGGGGAACCGCCGTGTTTATATTGGCAGATCTCCATTCTGCCTCTGTAACAGGCGATTGGGGTTGCCGGCGGACATCGAGGCTGCCCGACCCGCGGGCACGCTCACGCAGCATGCGGTGGCGCGCTCCCGCCTGCAACGGCCGCTGTTCAGCTACGATGATTCGCGCAGCATTCCTAACCTGTTACCGTATAACGACGGCAGCTGGTCGGCAACTAGTTAAAGGGTAAATTCACTTTCGTAAGGAAAACAAACTAGCAAATAAAAAAAATAATAATAGAGCATATATAATTGGTATTAAAGATTAAAGACCTTTCTTTTTCAATCTGCAGCCTCTGTAATTTTCTGAAAATGCAATGCAATATGGCTACCTGGAGGCTCTCTGTACACAGAATGTGTACACAATGCCCCCCAGAAACATAATTTCCTGCTTGCATGATTGGCTCACTGATTTTCCCAGAAGCCTGCCCTAAGATACAAATCAGATTTCAGGCATCCCCTGCAACAAAAATGTAATTTTTGGTGAGATACCCCCCAGTAGGAAATCACGTCTAAAGGGATGCAGACCCTGCAGTTTTCCTCATTAGAGCCCTGCAAGTGCAGCAGCTGATTGATAATTATGAAACCACTCCCATTAGATTCACTTACCACATGTACACAGACAAACACACAGGAATTTCTTCAGAATAACATAAGGTAGGAATCTGCAACAAAGTTTGTTATAATCCTTGCAATGTACATAGATCACCCAGAGGGGAATGGTTTTTCTCAACAAAAGTGGAGTTATTCTTTAAGCAATTGTTATTTTTGTACGGAGTAGTAGATTCTTTGCATCCAGTTCTTCTTGTTTCTCTATATTGGACCATCCAGTCAGATGCCTATTAGCCTACCCATTCGAAGAACATAGAAACTCCTAAAAAAATAAATGGAAATCAAACTGCTAACCCCTCAGCCCCCATGCAGCTTAGCCAAAAAAGCAATGCAGTATACTATGAAAACTTGCACGTGAGAAGGGGGGGGGGGGTGCTGACTGCATGCCAACTTGTTTTACTAACTCTGTTAATTCACTTAATGTACTATGCCACTTGAAATATGTTCTGCTGGAAAACTAGAATGTAATTTTTCACCTATCTAAATAATTTGCTCTAAAGTACTCAAGAACTAATGAATCAGACAGTTAGAACAGGAAATGAGGAAAAATGCTTTTCATGTTACATCAGTGGCGTAGCGTGGGTTGAAAGCACCCGGGGCAAGGCAAGTAATTTGCGCCCCCTAACCTGCGGACTTTTAGCACTCCCCGAGTCCCTTTCTACAATAGTCCTGACCAGCCTGATTCCTACACTGGCCACTACACTGATCTCCCTGTCCACTACCCTGACCCTTACACTGATCTACCTGATTCCAATGCGACCACTACACTAACCTCTACACTGACCTACAAGATTCCTATACTGACCACTACACTACACTGATCACTACACTACACTGACTGCACTGTCCACTACACTACACTGACTGCACTGTCCACTACACTGCACTGCACTACACTGACTGCACTGTCCACTACACTGCACTGCACTACACTGTCCACTCCACTACACTGACTGCACTGTCCACTACATTGCACTGTCCACTCCACTACAGTGACTGCACTGTTCACTACACTGCACTGACTGCACTGTCCACTACGCTACACTGTCCACTACACTACACTGCACTGTCCGCTACACAATCCACTACACTGTACGCTGTCCACTCCACTGTCCACTACACTACACTCCCCACTCCACTGTCCACTACACTGCACTACACTGCCCACTCCACCACACTCCACTCCACTCTCCACTACACTGTCCACTACACTGTCCACTACACTGTCCACTCCACTACACTCCACTGTCCACTGCACTACACTGTCCACAACACTGCACTGTCCACTACACTGACCACTCCACTGACCACTGTCCACTACACTACACTGTCCACTACACTACACTGCCCACTACACTACACTACACTCCACTCCACTGCCCACTACACTGCCCACTACACTCCACTACACTGTCCACAACACTGCACTGTCCACTGCACTACGCTACACTGCACTGTCCACTACACTACACTGTCCACTACACTACACTGCACTTTCCACTCCACTACACTGACTGCACTGTCCACTACACTACACTGTCCACTACACTACACTGCACTGTCCACTACTCTGTCCACTACACTACACTGTCCACTCTACTACACTGCACTGTCCACTACACTACACTGTCCACTACACTACACTGCACTTTCCACTCCACTACACTCCACTGTCCACTACACACTACACTACACTGTCCACAACACTGCACTGGC